>NDGN011553438.1:13251-26114 GCA_002564285.1 Tympanoctomys barrerae | reverse complement strand
CTAGCGATTTGATTTGAAACGGTCTAATTGCTATTTGTTTATCAATAAAATTCTGAAAAAAAAGACAAAAAAAAAAACCCAAGATAAAGCAAGACCTATATAACTAAAAATGTAACTTTTGTATCTGACAAGATCTTTTGTATCTGACAGGTAAATCCCCTCAGGATTTACCCTGAAACCTTGTACTGCAGTTTGTAGATCTTTTGTCTGTGTCAGCCATCTGGATGAGTCACAGCCATTGTTTGACCAATTTGCTCTCTGTGAAAGCCTGAAAGAATGTTTTCTCTCTAGGTGACTCTCCTTAGGCCCACTATACATCATTGATCATATTCCTCTGTGGCCCTATAAACTTGAACATAAAATTTGGGACACCACTGGTTTCCAGGATGTTACAATACAGGTTCTCTTATATCCTGAGTCCTCAAAAACCTTGAAGGTCTAGGGCCAAAATACTGGCTGTCCTTGTAGCCCTTCTTTTTCTCTAATAGATAGATAGATAGATAGATAGATAGATAGATAGATTGATTGATTGATTGATTTAATGTATATACAAAATAAGACAGATATGCAGCTACTTTCTCTTAGTTCAATGAGAAGTAAGATTTATACTAATAGTGTTTAGACAAGATATCATGTCTGAATTCTTAGTCACCAGCATGGAGTATAGACAGAATCCATACATTAGCAAAAGTAAGACTTCAATGGTAAGACACACCCTATAGGTACCTGTGTGGTAGTCTATGGTTCTACATACTATGTGGATTTTGTCTAGCATGGCATGGAATTGTTATAATACTGTAATTGTGAATGTTAGATCGTTTCTCCTTTAAATTCTTTTAATATATAAAAATTGGCTTACTTATGGCATAGTTTCAATGTATGTAAACATTATATAATATTCAAATGAGTAAATATATCTCCTCAATTAACAAAAAAAGATATCATGTCTGTATCTTGTACTCTGAATACTGTGAAGACAACAATATGCAATGTATTAATTATTGTCCAACTATCCTGTTTTGAAACTATCTCAAATAATTGCTATTTCTTTCTCAATAAAATTAATTTTGAAAAATGGCTTATACTTGTCCCTTCTAAAATAGGCCATTATCCTCTGCAGGAATTAGGAACATCCTTTTTCTTTTTCTGAAAGCCAAGATCAAGAAAGAACTCCCTACAGGTCCAGAAATGCCATAGGCTTTACTTGCTTGAGAGAAACAAATATAAATGTTTCCAGTTCCCAAAACAATGTATCTCTCTTTTGAGAACTCTACTTCTCAACATGTGTACCTAAAAATCATGGCTAATAAATCCAATCACACCTCATACTCATCCTGAAAATTTTTTACCTAAAAGTCAAAGACGGAAGTACAATGGTTTAGGCTGGCCAGATAGATAGGAGGATTAAAGCACCTGCTTAGGCAGACACAGGGACTGGGATTTGATTCCCAGCTTGCCATGCTGGCCCTCTCCCCAGGGCACACTGAGATGACAGTGATTGAGACTGAGCATGGCGGTGTGCACCTGCAATCCCAGCACTTGGAAGGCTAAAAACAGGAGGACCACTATGAGTCCTATCTATGTAGTGAGACTCTGAACACTCTGTACTAAATACGTTTTTTTAAAAGAAGTACAGTGGAAGTCAGAGAACTTTCAAACTATCCTATGGGTCAGTTGAGTCAAAGTTCCCATCTCTACCTTGGGGACTTCCTCAGATCCTGAGCAGTGACAGTACTACTCACAATATTTCAAAGTTTTCAATTATTATTATAGGTATTATAGAGGATCTGTGGTTAGCAATCTTTGATTTACTACTCTAATAGTGTTGGGTTGCCATAAGCCACAGCCATTAAGAGAGAAATTTAATTGATAAATATTAACTTTGATCCTAAGTGATCCATGCACTTGCCATCCCTGTGTCATTCTGCCTCTCCAGTCCTCCTTGTCTCTGATGCACAGAAATACTGAAATCAGGCTAATTAATAATATTAACACTGCCCCTAACTAGTCAAGTGAAAGTTTCGCATCTGTAATGGTAAATCAAAAGGCTAGAAATTATTGTTTAGTGAGAAAGAGATGTCAAAAGCTGAAATATACAGAAAGCTTTGTCTCTTGTGCAAGTTATCCAAGTTGTTAAGGCAAATGGTAAGTTCTAGAATGAGAAGTAAGTATGACTTCAGTATAATCAGCAAGAAGCTTTGTTGCTAACATGAATGAAGGATTAGTGGTCTGGATAGAAGATCAAACCAGCTACAGCATTCTCTTAAGCCAAAGCCTGAGACTGTGAGTAAGGCCAGAGTAAGGATGTGAATTTTTTTTCCTTTCTATGAAGGCAAAGAGAGATGAGGAAGCTGCAGAAGAAAAGCCAGAAATTAGTAGCAGTTGGTTCAGAGGGTTTAAGGAAAGAAGTCATCTCATTCTCTACAACAAAAGTAAAGGGAGAGACAGCAAGTGCTGTTGTAGAAGCAGCAGCCAGTTACCTAGACCAACTTGAGACAACTGATGAAGGCGTCTAAATTCATGAGCAAATTTTCAATTAAACGAACAGGCAAGACTATTATAGCTGCAGGCATATAGAAAAAAATGCCATCCAAGACTATTATAGCTACAGAGGAGTGGTAAGTGGTTGGCTTCAAAACTTTGAAGGATAAGCTGGCTCTCTTTTTTAAGACTCATCCATTTGATGACTTTAAGTTGATGTCAATACTCATTTATTCTCCTGAAAATTCCAAGGTCTTTAAAAATGATACTACTATGCCTGTGCTCTATCAATGGGACAAACCTAGATAACAACATATCTGTTTGCAACATATTTTACTAAATATTTTCAGCTCATTATTGAGATCTACTGTTGAGGGAAAAAAAGAACATTTCTGCTCATTGACAGCCACCTGGTCATACAAGAGCTCTGATGGAGACTTGTGCAGTGATTAGTGCTAGTTTCATATCTGCTAGCACAACATACATTCTGCAGACCATGAATCAAGAAATTATTTTTACTTTCAAGTCTGTTTATTTAAGAAGTACTTTTAATAAGTCTATAGCTTCCATAATGATTCCTTTGATGGACCTATGTAAATTGAAAACCTTCTGGAAAGAATTTACCATTCAAGATACCATTGTGAACATTTGTGATTCTTGGGAGCAAGACAAAATACCAACAGTAATAGGAATCTGCAAGATGACTCCAACCCTATAGGTGACTTCGATAGGAAAAGGAACTGAAGATACTATGGAAACAGCAAGAAAACTAAAATGAATTCTGGAGCCTGAAGATGTGATAGTGAAGACACTTAACATGGCTAAAATGACAACAAAGAATTTTGAGTATTGCACAGATTCAGTTGATAAAGTAGTGGCAGGGTCTGAGAGGATTGCTTGCAATTTTGAAAAAGTTCTTTTGTGGGTAAAATGCTATCAAACAACATCCACTCAGTACAGAGGAAACTTCCATAGAAGGAAGCATCCATCAATGTGGCAAACTTCATTAATGTCTTATTTTATTTTAAGAAGTTTGAGGTCATAGCCACCTCAAACTTCAGCAACCACAATCTGATCCTTCAGCAGCCATCTACCAATAAAAAGATTACATCTTGCTGAAGGCTTATAATTGCTTAGTAATCTTAGCAATGAAGTATTTTTGTTTGTTTCATTTGTGTATTTGGTACAGGGTCTCACCACGCAGATTGGACTCGTGGTGATCCTTCTGTTTTCAGTCTCCCCAGCTCTAGGATTACAGGCGTGTGTCACCTGCCCAGACTCTGTCACCTGCTCAGCATGCCCCTTGGGGCAGAGCTGGAGTGGCAAGTGGGACTAGAAATCAAACCCTAGTGCCTGCACTTGCCAAAGCAGGTGGTTAGTCCACTGAGCTATCTCGCTGGCCCAAAGTATTTCTAATTAAGATACAGGACACTTTCAGACAGAATGGTATTTTTCACTTTATGGACTACAGTATTATACAAATATAACTTTTACATGTACTAGGAAGCCGAAAAGTTCATGTGACTCTGTTATGCTTTGTGCATAGATGTCTCCCCAAAACCTCCTATGATCTTAGGACTTTTTTAGAGGTAGCTGAATCTAGGGTATATGATACTGACAGTAAGCATGTGTGGCTAGTAATTGATTTGGCATTGTCCTGGCTAGGACTAAGGGTTTGAATGTTACACCCACCCTGTGGCAGATAGCCTGCATACTATATAAGAAGTAGAGTTTTATCTTCCTCTTTCTTGTTGATTTTTCTGTCTTCCTCCATCCTAAATGGTTGCTTTTTTGTCATGTTCTGCTCTGCTGTGGATCCAGCTATTTATGAAATGAAGCCTCTACAAATTATGAGCTAAATAAATTTTTTCTCCTTTGACTTTGGGAGTCATGTATTTTGTTTCAGCAATGAGAAAAGTAACTAGAACGGTCTCTTCATTTTGATACTCTGTTTATCGCAGTTATTTGGAAACAAATTTGATATTACCAATGTATGTCTACCAGTTTATATGTCTGCTTATCTATATATCAGTCTTTAAAATTGTCTCTTGAAAATCAACATAATAGGACAAAAACAAGAGCACACCACTTCCCTAACTAGAAGTAATGGTCAAAATGTAAATGGTTTCTAGAATCGGGTATTCATCAAATGCTACTAGAATAGACATAGTGCACACGTAAGCACCAGTTGCTGCTTTACCTACAGAATATCTTTTGTACATTTAGTGGAGAGTCATACTATGTGAACAAAGGATTGTCTTGAGCCTTCAGAGAAAAATGCTGTGCTTGCTTAATGAAGATTTTATTTTTTAAAAACCTCAAGTTTCTGTCCTGTTTAATGATTTTATAACACTCAGTAGAAATCGCTTATGTATTTGAAATATATGTTTAATACAACAGTACATCAACCAGCATAGCTCAAATGAAGGCGTTTTTTTCTTTTCCTATCTACTATTTAATTTCATTATGATTTCTAAAAATTCTCTAGTAGCATACAGCTGCTCCACTGCTAATAGCCTTGAAATAGCAATGTGTCGCTTTACTTAGTGAGAGGCATCTGTGTACTGTGAAAAAACAAAATCATTTGATGTGATTAATACAGGGAGATGGTTATTGGTATTTTAATGCATATTGTTTAAATTCAGATATGTTTGCCTTCCAGCCATTTTTAGATATGTTATTCTGATCTATGATTTAAATCTGTGATGCTTTTAGGCTCTACATTTAAAAAATGAATATTTGCCAGCCCATCCAACACCTCCTGCTGCTAGTTGGCTGTTTTGTGAATGTCACAAGCAGAGCTTTTGATATGATACCCGAGGGGCTCTTAATCCTGGATGATGTAAATAGCTACTCCCAACATTCAGCCATTCCACCATCTTTGATCATGTCATCCTGAAATTTGCCCTTGCAATGAGCAAGAGTCTTTAGAACTCATTCTACATTTGAAAATGTCAAAGTATATAAGCCCTAGGAGGGCAATAGGACAGGTTCAAAAGTTTGCAGATAGATGGATCAGTGCAAGCTTAGAAATTACAGTGAAAGAGTGCATACATACCTTCTCTCTTACAAATCCCTTGCTACATCATAAATCTTTCTATATCTAAGAGCCATTCTCTAGTCATTGCACAAATGGCCAGGCTTGGGCCTCAGATTTACATGCAAAGCCCTGGCACTGACCTCATTGGAGGGCAACATTTATGCACTGGAGACAGTGACCTAGTATGGAATGTGATCCAGCCCTCTTGACATCAGGCTGAACTGCTCTCATCAGAGTATTCTTGCTTACCATTTACAGAAAGTTCATGCTTAAGGAGTCCTTTGAGTGTACCTACTTCAGCTCCTTACTTTTGCAGATAAAAATAATAACTTCGGTAAAGTAGTTTACTTGAGGTTATACATCAGAGAAAACTGCTTCTGTTGGAACACAATGCCCAATATTGGTAATATATAATAAGCATAAATTTGTTTGGTTTATGGTTCTGTATGCTAAGAAGTCCAAGATCAAAGGACTGCCTCTGGTCAGGACCTTCTTGTTGTAGCATTTCATGAGTAAAGGCAGAGAGGGAAAAGGAGAATAGAAGGAGAAAAAGAAGGAGAGGGAACCTAATACAAGAAACCACCACTCCCACAATATTGGCATTGATCTATTCATGAGGGCAGAACTCCCATAACCTACTCACACAGGCTCTGCCTCTCTCAATACTGTCACAGTGGGAATTAAGTTTATAACACACAAAATCTGGGAGCCACATTCAAACCATAGCACTATTCATTTGGAATTCTGGCTTCTGTAATTTTGTTCAGTATGTGCATCGCATGCTTCTACTGTATCCTGCAGTCCTAGGAGAAACGACTCCTGGGAACTTAAGACTTCCTCAGTTTATACAAAGGAATTATACCTTTCTTACCCATGCTTTGTGGAGCCAAATGAGGGTTATTGAAGATCTGTGGCAAAGTTCAGAGACCCAGATGATATTCCCTGCCCTGTACAGCAGCCCCAACAGGTTTCATAACAGGCAAATAAGATGTTCAAATAAAATGTTCATCAATCTCTCCTTAACAATTAACATTCCTGAATTTGTTACTCGTTAAAAATGTCATTTCAAACAAGTGGAGGAAAGATGGACTATTTGATAAATGGTGCTGGGACAAAAGGGTAGACATCTGGAAAAAATAAAATTGTATCTTTTCATCCCAGCCCACATGTTTGGTCAATTCTTGGCAGATCAAAAATTTGGGTGTCAAAAATAAAAACTTAAAATTACTAGAAGAACCTAGTATAACTTTAGTCTTTGAAATGGAAATATTTTAAAAATTGATTCAAAATTTGAGATACATGAAAGGGACATTAAACATGGCTATGCAAAAATAAAAGCTTGTACATATCACACACAAAAAGTCAATAGTAGGAAAACAAATTAGGACACTCGCATGTATAAGCACTTTGCTCATTACTTATCTTCTTGATAAAAACTTCCAATAAGAAAAGGAATAAGAACTCAACAAGCTAGTATAAAAATAGGTAAAAAAATTAAATGCATAATCCACACAAAATGAAATATAAAAACATTTAAACATTCGTAAAGATGTTCAACTTCACTCATAATAAAATGAGAACTGTATTGAAATATCATTTTACCCCTATCAGGTTGGCAAACATCCAAGACTCTGATAATATACTCTACGGAAAGGCTGCAAGAAACAGGCCCTCTTATACACTGCTTGTGGGAGTATATGTTAGCATAACCCCATATGGAGAGCAATTTAGCAATATCCATCAAAATTACAAATGCACATATCTTTTGCCTCAGCAGTTTCACTTTTGGAAATTTATGTTACAAATGCACTTGCAAACAAATGAAAGGACATATGTTGAAGTTATTCATCACAGTATTGTTTGCAAAAACAAAAAAATTGAAAGAACCTAAATTGCTAAATCCAGTAAATTGGTAAAATATACAGGTTAAACAAATTAAGATATATTCGTACGGCAAAATGCTACAAAAGTTAAAAAATAAAAGAATGAGCTAGCTCTATAGCAGTATAGGAACTTGCTCAAGAGAACACATTGAAATGAGAAAAAATGCAGAATAATGTGTAAAATAAGCTACCTTATATAAAAATGGAAAAGTAAGATGCATAAAGAAATGGGGAGAATTCACAAGAATACAGTGAATTCACTAAATACAGTGTTTGCCATTAAGAGGAAAGAGTGGGAACTACATATGAAGAGTATTGTTTAACAAAATTTCTCATTGTTTATGCTGATATGTATTTTTAGAACCATATAAATAATCATCTCAAAAATTGTATTTTTAAATAAAAGAAAAATAACAAGCCCTCTGCTTAACTCTAGAGAGAAAAACATGTCTACCTTAGCAAGAAGGTTAAGATTCCAGGTTAGCATTTGGGTGCCAGAGTCATAACTGATTTCACTCTTTGCTTTCCTATATTCATTCAGTAAATACTTATTTTCAGATTTCTGTATAATAAGTATTGCTCTAAGTTCTGGGCATAGATGAAGAATAGGGCTAACTAGATATTTTGTTCACAAAGTCTATGTCCTAGTTCAGTATCTCTGTGGTCTCCAATACTGCAAGCACCCTAGGGCCTGTATTAGCAAGTTTTGTTGCATTATGATAGCATATTCAGTGTGTATATTAGATCTCCATTGGTATAGAGTTTAAAACACAATATCCTTGATTTTTATGAGCAAATAAGTTATGTAGAGGCTGAAAGCATGTTTGGTTTCTCTCACTGACACCTGTTTGTAGAATTTCACAATATATTTTATTGTGAATAATCCAATATAATTTGAAACTGCATTCCAAACATGATCCTGGCTTATACTTATGCAAGGTTGTAATAATTTCCTGTGATTTATATTAATGCCTTTTCATTAATGCTGTAGAATTATATAGTTTATCACTATTTTCCTTTCCTTTTTTGTTTTCCCCTGAGTTTTATTAGTTTGCATTCCATTTTGATGAATTTTTTAAGTCAAATATCTATCCCTTGGCGTTTACACCAGTCCTCCGAATAGATTCCCTTCTTCCTCTGCTCTCCTACCCAATTTCAGGCAGGTGGGAGTTGAAGGTAAAGAAAGCTGCACCAGCTTAATGTGTGTTTATGTGTGAATGTGTGATATAAACACATCAGCTTATTTGAGGACTGAGCCCAGTTAGTTAATAAAGCAGGGCTTTCAGGGATGTCCAGTACAATTTTCTGCAATGATTGAAATGCCTTAGAGTTGTGCTGCCCAATATGAGCTGCTAAATTATGGCTGTTGAGCAAGCAGAAAATTGTCTTTTAATTTAATCATGGAATATAACACTGGGTTCCACAAATGCATGTCTTACTTTTCTACTGTAAATTTTTACTTTAGTATAATTATAGCCATCTGTGTATCTCAGTACTTGTGTCTGGGGGATAAAAGAAACAACCTTTGTGTTTACTCATGTGGTACAATGAAAGGCAAGGTGTGTGCATGTGTGCAAAAGTGTGAAACCAGGATTTACACCAATATTATTCTCTAACAGGTTTTGTGTATGTTTACCTGAGCCTCATGAGGTAAACATACACCCACACTGCTCTAGGTTTGTTTTTTTTTTTTTTTTAAGTTTTCTTTTGATTTAGGTAACCCAATTCAGTACAAGGGAATATGAAAACCTGATTTTCTAATTTTGGAAGTCAAAAGTGAATCATCAGATTCCTCATGGGTGGATGATGAAGATGATCCATTATGGGAAAATACACGTTTTCATAACATAAGAGTGGCTTGGGTGTGAGATGATACTGCTGAGGTTGACTGTGATGTTGGCCATGTGGGACAAAGTCACTCTGACACTGAAATGGAGCAAGAATCAACTGATTCAGACACAGGGAAAGCAGGCTTCCTTGACCTAGATGGTGAAGAAAGTAGCCAGAACTGCCATTCAGTGTTAAAAATTGTAACAGACAAAATGCTACAAGAGGGCTGGGGCTACAGCTCAGTGGAATGAGCACCTGTCTGACAAGTGTCTAATCCCAAGTTCCTTCCCTGGTACAAAAAAGTAAAGAAATAAAAGAGCTACAATATGCTGTGAAATACACAAAGGGCGAGATACAATTAAAATATTCTGTATGCACCAATAGCCACTATCAAAAGTGTATTTATTGTTTCATTTTTTAAAAAAATAAAAATATTACAAAAACATTAGAAATGATAAAAATTTCACTAAATAAAATAATAAAATTTCAACAATGGTTGTTATATTGTATAATGTTGTCTTGAAATTAGTTGTTCAGATTACCAGATATAAGCATGCAAAATTGATCAATAAGTTATACGAAATTTAAAAACAAAAGAAAAAAATTTAAGCATTAACTGCTCCTTTCAATAGCCCAGCACAAATCACCAGTACAATTATCCAAACTTTCCTATGTGTGTGTGTGTGTGTGTGTGAGTGTGTGTGTGTGTAAAACTTCCAGATAAGTGTGGACTTTGTATCCTGCTATACTACTGCAATTGGTTATTAAACCTACAAGGTTCTTGGTGGTGTTTTGGGGGTTTTCTATGTAGAGTATCACATCATCCGTGAATAAGGAAAATTTCACATCTTCCTTTCTAATCATGATTCCTTTTATTTGTTTCTTATGTAATTTCTCTGGCAAATGTTTCCTTAGCTATATTGGATAGGTGTGACAGTGGACATCCTTGTCTTCTTCCTGATTTGAGAGTGCAGGGTTTCAGTTTTTTTCCATTTAGTATGATGTTGGCTGTTGGTTTGTCATAGATGGCTTTTGTCAGGCTGAGGTAAAGACCATCTATTCCAATTTTCTGTAGGGATTTTATAATGAATGAGTGTTGAATTTGTCAAAAGTTTTGAGGCATCTATTGAGATGATAATGTGGTTTGTATTTTTGGCTCTGTTGATGTGGTATATTACATTTTGTTGAATCATCCCTCTGATGAATCCCACTTAGTCATGATGTATGATCATAATGATTTGCTACATTCTGTTTGCTAGTATTTTATGGAG
Organism: Tympanoctomys barrerae; assembly: GCA_002564285.1. Classification (NCBI taxonomy): domain Eukaryota; kingdom Metazoa; phylum Chordata; class Mammalia; order Rodentia; family Octodontidae; genus Tympanoctomys; species Tympanoctomys barrerae. The sequence goes on along the minus strand of NDGN011553438.1, from coordinate 15,609 downwards.
GATTTTTGCATCTCTGTTTTTTAGGGAGAAGTTGGCCTATGGTTCTCTTTTTTCATTGTTTTTTTTTTTCCTTTGGTATCAGAGTAATACTTGCCTCCAGGAATGAGTTTGGGGGAATTTCTTCACTTTCAATTTCATTGAAGAGTTTGAGAAGAGTTGACATTAATTTTTCTCTAAATGTCTTATAGAATTCATCAGTAAATCCATAAGTACCTGGAATTTTCTTTGATGGTAGGGTTTTTATTACATTTTCAATTTCATTTACTGATATTGGGCTATTTAGAATTTTTTATCTTCTTGATTCATCTTTGATAATTTATATGCATCTAGGAATCTGTCCATTTCTTCTATGTTTTCCTTCCTGTGAATGTAAATATTTTTAAAGGAGGTATTGATGATGTTCTGACTTTCTACACAATCTGTAGTGCTTTTGTCCTTCACAAACATATTTATTATGATACCTCACTAACTACTGAGAACATTCACAGTCTGCTATAGCAGTGATTTCTTATTACAATTTCAAGAATGTAAAACACTTATGGAAAATTGAGCCATCAAAATATGGTCTAAAATTTTATGACCTTGTAGATGAATACTTGTCAGGCTTTCAATTTAGAAATCTATTCTGAACCTCAATCATCAGGTCCTTATAGGTAGAGTAATAAACTGAATGGCATTGTGGACAGATTTGTTCCACCTATCTCCCAAACTAGTTAGAATGTGACAATTGATGACTGTTTTACCAGTTTCCAGTTGATGTTATATTTGCTAACAGAGCACAAGTTGACTTACACATGAACTGCATAGAGGAACAAAGCAGAACTGTAACAGGAACAAAGCATTTCATTCCAAATTAAATGCTCCAATTTCAAAATAGAGAATTGTATAGTACAATATTTGGATGTTATAAAGATTTACATTGACCTCATATATGGCAAAGACAACAAACCAGTACTGCTGGTGTCAACAATGCACCATGACGAAAATACTGTTAGGAAAATCTTGACCAAATGGAAGCCTCACATGGAAACCTTCTAAAATAAAACTCAAAGTGTAATAGATGCTGTTATGAAGTTAGGCAGTGTGGTGGGTTTAATTCATGGTCATCATGTACACCCAGATGAACTAAATCAGCATGTTTGGGGTGTGAAGGCCAACCTGCAGATTGCTGCCAATAATATAAAAGGAGAACTTCAGGGGAGAACTGCTGTTGATCTGGAGAAGCTTGTCACCCTGCTTGTCCTGATAAGAACTCAGTTGTTCTCATCATTAGAGGAGCTAGGGTTCTTGCTGTCACTAAGGATGGCTTCAGTTCTCTTCACAGGAGCTCTGCTCCTTACCTTGATAATCACTTCCTGGCTCCAGCACAGATCCCTTGACTTGCTGACATAGAAGCTTCATCATGCTGGCAGACTCTCTATCTTCCACCACTGACCTTTGGCCCTCCAAGGGCAGATCCTTGATACAGACTTGCGTGCAACATTGTCATGAGTTCTAGGCCACCAGCTGGGTTCATTGAGGGCATTGCCATGAGCTCTAGGTCTTCAGAAGTACTCATGCAGGATATTTGTGTGGCATTCAGGCCTTCAACTGGATTCTTTGGATGTCTAGTGCGTGAACAGATTATTTGCACTCTTCCATATTTGACTTTTTGAGTGACTACTACAAAATAATTCCATAATGTATGGGTCCTATATTAAATCTATTTCCTTGTAAACACTGACTATAATACATAGCAACTATGATGTCACTAAGAACATAAAGTATTGGCTAATGGTTGTGTTTTGCTTGATCCTAAACATATGTGGTATAAATAGATTGATATTTTATAAAGAAAATAACAAGTGCAAGACTGGGCATGGGGTACAAACCTGTAATTCCAGTGCTAGGGTGGCTGAAAACAGGAGGATCTCTATAAGTCTGAGCTGCATATTGAGACCCTGTACCAAACATATAAAAAAAGAAAGAAAGAAAGAAAATAACAAATACAAAATAACATGGCAAAATTTTCCTGGAAAATTGGTACTGGAACGCCTAAGAGATCATTTACAACAGAGAAAAAACAAAATGTTTCTGCTCAGAAAGATACACATAAAAATGTAGCCACAATGTTGAACAGACAGGTGTATAGGCAGGCACAGCATTCCAAAGACTTACTACAACAATAAGAAAGCCAAAAAGATGTCAACTGTGTCCTACAAGAAAGAACAGAAAGAGCCAGGGATATAGCTGGGTGGCATGGCACCTACCTGGCAAGTATTTGTCCAGTGTTCTAGTGCTGGTACAAAAAATAAAGGAAAGAGAGAAAGAGAAAGAGAGAGAGAGAGAGAGAGAGAGAGAGAGAGAGAGAGAGAGAGA
>NDGN011553436.1:475-14983 GCA_002564285.1 Tympanoctomys barrerae | reverse complement strand
TAATGGTTGCACCAGTCTACATTCCCACCAGCAGGGGAGAAGGGTTCCTTTTTCCCCACAGCCACGCCAACATTTGTTGGTTGATTTCTTTATGATAGCCATTCTTTCTGGATTGAGATGGTATCTTGAAGCCTTCATATATAAGTGAATACAACTTGAAGATATACTCATAAGTGAAATAAACCAGACTCACATATGTAAATATCATATAGTCTCCCTAGTGGAAGAACTCAAAAGAAGAAATAAAAATTGAAAGGCATAATACAGTTAAATGGAAAGCGAGAACTTAAGGTTTAAACAATAAAGAGAGAGAAAGGAGAAAAGTTAGGAAATATGGCAGGGGTAAAACCATGCATTTATTTAAACAATATGGTTAAGGCAATGGTCCTAAGAATCTCCATCAGGTGTTTGAAGATAGCAGTTAATAGGTAGAATTATCACCCTGACTAACTCTACATGCTGATATCTGTGAACTAAGCAACTACACTGGGGGTAGCAATGTGTAATACTAAAAATAACTCGTGAAAAATATCTTTAGCTTCATATTTTCTATTGAACCCAAGTAATTCCCACTGATGTTTACAATTTGTAGAAGATAATAATCTACAGTCAATTCTTGATTAACTCTTGTACAGATTTTCTAGATTTTTCATTAGCACTTTCAACTCTGTCACAGGATAAAAGTTGGAAGTTAATTTTAATTTCTGCTATAAAGAACTGCTGTAAAGTGGATCCTGATGAGCAGTCCAGACCTACTGACATATGTGATTTTATAAAATTGTCTGTGAGCACCCTTTGAGCCTTTCATCCTTGCATCAATACTCATAGGTAACTGATTTTCACCAATGGGTATGGAATGATGTCTTTTCTTTTTCTTACCATTAGCAAGTTTTAATTGCAGAAGCCATAGTCTTCCAAAAACTAAAATTTTTGGACTTCTTTTGTGTTTTGAAAATATGAAAATTATTATACAAGAATGTAAAGGAAAATTCTTTATCATTTCTAGCCACCTCCCCTTAAAAGTTCCACTGTGTAGTTCGTTTCATACTTGCAAATACCCAATTCTTCCATTAAAATGCGAATGTATTCATAGACAGTATGTAAATGAATAAGCATGACTATGTTCCAATAACATTTTATTTATGAATACTGAAATTATGATTTTGTATAATTTTTTAGTGTCATGTGGTATTGTTATTTCATTTGATTCTTAAATCCTTTGAAAATTTAAGCCTTTTTTTCTCCCCTCAAGAGCTATATAGAAACAGGAGTTGTATGGGCTGGGTTCCGTGTTTTGCCTGTACCTATTTTTGTATTTCTTGGAGTTAAGCCTTTGTGGAAGAGTAGAGTACTCACACAGATGCCGAAGCCTAAGAAACCACTACTCTTTTTGGGTCTTTTAGAAAATGTTTGCCAGTCTCTGTTCTAGACAACAATGTCTTTATTTTGAAAGCAGTTAAGCACTTGTATTACATAATGCAAAAACTACTAGCAAGACACAGTTTTTGCTCTGACATATATTCTAAAGCAATAAGAGTTTTGAGTTCCAATTGTATGTTTTAAGTGGTTAATATGTACAAAATTCTATTCTAGACATTGGATATTCCACAGCCCATGTGTACAAATGGGCATAATCTCTACTGTTATGAACTTTACATTCTGGGTTTTGGGTCCAATTGCATCATGCAGACATGGACCTGATGTTGCACAAATGAAATATACTGCCAAAAGCACTCCCACAAATACTTCCAGCTTGTGAGCAAAATTGTAAATGACAGAACAGTCACTACTGTCCACGTTTTGGGTTATCCAAGCAGAACATACCTGCTTGCCACTGAAACTCTACTTCACTTAATGATGTATCCCAAGAAAAAAAATCTTTAACCTTATCTCCTTAGAAACTATAAGCACATCAAAGAGAAAAATATAAATTTGGCATTAACACACAGACTCAAATTTTTAAAAACAGCTGAAGTTGTTAAAATTTTTTGGTTTGAAACTGTCTCATTGCTATTTGTTTCTCAATAAAATTATGGAAAAAATTGTCTTAAAGCTAAGATGATAGAAGATGGGAGAGTATAATTAGAAAAATTGGGAATTCTTTGTGGAATGCTGGAAATAAAAACCCTGCATATTGTTTCAATTGAATTTGGCTAAAGTTGTACATGGGCTGTGAAACACAGAGTGCAAAGGAATGACTCTCACTACGCAGGGAGGTCTGCCTCTAGTCTCACTACTGAGGGCTTCAAACATAACAGAATTCTGCTGACCAGACACGTTAACTGCAGAAACCTGGGATCAATTTTGTGGACAATGTTGGAAGAGTAAGACCTTGGGAAGACGCATGACTTTACATATACACAGCAAGCACCAGGGTGCTTATTGTTAAGTTTCAGCAAGCTGTTGGCTGCCTGATGGGAACCTGCAAGGACAATGCCCTGATCTCGGATCTGTGACCCACTGGCCATTCCCAAGGACACTCCGTAAATGTTCAGTCCAGTGTGTTTCTGTAGTGCTAACCTCTGCCTCCGAAGCTCTGAGCATCCGATTATAATATTTATGAAACAAAAGAGACTATTTCATATCATTATGCTCAATATGCCACTATATTTTTATATATCAGATTATACTTTTATAAGAGACTGTCAAAATAGCACTAAAATGAAAACTGCTGCTGCTTTTAAAATAGTCAAGACAATTTAGAATATGAAATCTGAATCATATTGTTGCAAGGAGTTATCAGGAGGGAAGACTTTATGTGGTCTTTAGAACATCTGACCACATTAGAAGATGATTTTTCCCTTTACTAGAAGCCAGGCTGCCTCATTTGAGATGAACTCATTGGAAATCATTCCACAGAAAACCGTGAGGAAGAGGAAATAGGAGGCATTTCCAATCAGTTGTGTACCAAATAGATTTCTGTCGAGTTTGTTCTGAGATAACTATCTCTGGAAACAAAGCTGGACAGCTTTCACGTTGTTTTGGAAGAGGAGGAAAAAAGCCACCTTTTCTTAAATATCATGAAATAGTGAATTGTTTCATAGAATCAGGAGGCATGCCCCTGTAATGTGCTCATTATTTTGAGAAAGTAGGATGAATTGTTTTTGACAGGATTGGTTTTTAAGAATTACGCATGATACTACAGAGAAGGATAAATATTTCAAAACTGACATGTTCTACGTGGATTATATCCCTGTGACCAATTTAAGTGACTACAAATTTAGTTGCCATGTTTAGATTTTAATTAAAGATGACAACATTAGACTGCTATGTGTTCATAGTGGAAGCTGGTTACTCATATTCTTTTATTCAATTTGTCTTTTGAATGTAAACTTCTAATTGTCACAAAGGAAACAGTACAACAGGCCCTGAAGCCACTTCGCCCCTCTTCTGGTAACTGTCCCCATTCCTAAGAGTATCCAGTATGTTGGATTCTAACTGTGACAGTGTTTTAACTTTAAATAGATGCAGTCAGACAACCAACGCTCTTGAGTCTTGGTTATTTTCATTCAACACTGTGTTAATGGAATTTATTCATAATTTTGTTAGTAACTATAGTTCATTCTCATAGCTGTATAAGATTCCACTGCGTAAAGATAACACGGCTTTGTTCTACCGCTAGTAGCCAGGTTTTCTGGATTTGGGCAATCACAGTAACAATATTTTGAACATTCTTATGCATAACTTTAGGTGAGCATATGTCTTCCTTTAGCAAGTGTACTGAAAAATGAAATCACCAGGTCACGGGGTCTGATGCGTTCAGCTATTACAGGTGTGAGTAAAACCTTTTCCCATCTGGCTCTGATAATATCTACCCAAGAATATGAGAATGGTGTTTAACCTTAGCCAGCCATTGCATGTTTTCCTTTTAGACATTTAGAGGACATGGGTCTTATAGAGTATTATAGTGTCACACCATAGGGACATGGAGAGGTTCTAAATTGTGGTTTTAATTTACATTTGCCTGATGACTGATGACATAGAGTGCTTTTCTTGTATGTTTCTGGGCTATTGGATATGTTTTTTTGTGAAGAATCTGTCCATATTATTTTACCCAGTTCCCTTAATCTACCTTAATCCTACTAATTTCAGGAAATTCATGTGTATTTCAGATACAAGTCAGTTGTTGGATATAGATGTATTATAAATATCTTCTTTAAAACCAGGCTTTTCCATTTCATTTTTTATGATGTCTTGTGTCATATTGGTGAATAGAAACTATGTCATTTTTAATATCTTCAGTTATTATTTTTCTCACACTCATCCATCATAGTCCATTGTACATATGAATCTTATGAAGCCCCGAATAAGAAGATCAATGATTTGGAGTCCTCAATCTAGTCTTATACTCCAAAATTCCTTTTAGGAGTTCTGCTTCAAAGGTATGATTGAAAAATTACGCTATGTAATTCCTTTTTATCTTTTTCTCCAGCAGATTAATTTGCTCCTAGTGTTTCAGTGATACCTATTTAAGTTCATATGGGTAAAATATGAAAAAACATCCATTTTCAGTAAAAATAAATACTCAAAAGACTGGACATTCATTAAAAATAGAAATAGCATGCCTCAGCCTATATTTCTATGGCATAGCACCTCCCTTTGTCCTATGTGACTCCTAAAGGCTGTTGTATTTTGCTTGATCATCCTGATTATTACCTCTGGTGCATCTGGTCCATTCTGTCTCATGTATCCAAGGAGGGCAAAGAACCAATATCTTTATAAGTTTACATTGAAAAGAGCACATCTTGGCTCTAAACATCCCAGTATTCTAAGATACACCTCAGTCTCCTTACTCTAGCAATGAACTACGCATAGTATGGCCACTGCTTTTCATTCATTTATGTGACTTTCCCTGCAGAGGTTGTTCTGTCATTTCTGCCTGCTGACCTCTGACTGTTGCTCTTTCCACACGACCTTAAAAAGCATTTTCTGACCTTGCAAGTGTACATATTCCTGTCATCTGTCCTGTGCGTCTGCTCCCCCCTATACTTGAATATAACTTGTGTTTTTTCTCCTAAGCAACTGTGAAGCTTCAAGCTGAGACGATGCTTCATTCATCTTTGTGTTCAGACTTCTTAGAATGAGATTAACAAACTTGCCGATATAGTTTTATTGTATGAATGAATGAGCTATTCTTTGATGTAAATTATTTTCCTTTCAAAATATTTTTAAATATTCAAAGAATTGATCTCAGAAATAATATATGAGTGCCGGCCCCATTCCCAGGGCATGCTTAGCCTGTGAATGAGTCCGGGTGTGGTGACCCATGCCTGTAATCTCAGCACTGGGGAGGCTGAAAACAGGAGTACCACTATGAGTCCGAGCTGTGTAGAAGATCCTGTATCAAATTCATAAATGAAAGAAGAAAGAAAGAAAGAATGTATGGCATAATACAGAATAATTAAAGGAAAAATATCAGAGATATGTATATTTGCTATAGAGATTGGAGAAGAAACTCTCACTAAATTTGTACATTTTATGGATAAAAGGCAAAACAAAATTTCATAACACAAATAATAGGGGAATAATAATAGCACATTAAATAATGCTATTTTTGAAATAGTTGCTCAGGGTATAAGATGCGGCCCTAAAAATTTCCCCAGTCAAAATTAGCCCAAACTTGCATTTTTTTCATACCATCACAGGCTAAGTGGTAACCTATAGGAATGAAGAAAAGACCATAAGAACTTTCCTTTTTCCCACCTGCCTGAGAGAAGCCTGCATAGTGACCACCGAAAAGTGACTTAGAAATTGCGATGTTCAGTGCCACAGTTCAGTGTCACAAGTAGAGAATGGAAGTGAAGCTTAACAGAGCATAAATGAAAAGGGATAGCCAGTGATGCCTGCTGAGAAGGAGAGAAAGCCATCATCTCTTGAGCCCTTGCAGATGAGAGTGTTCCTTAGTATGAGAGGCTGAGAGAGATTAGAGAAGATGAGGCAACATCCGGAGGCAGGCAACTCTCAAAGCAGGTGGTGGAGTGAGGTTGCCCCGTGGACTCGCAGCTGGCTTCCCACAAACACAGACAAAAATCACAGAGGGCTTGAAGGTGCTCTCCAAAGTAGATGCACTTTACACCATCAGATTCAGCTGCACCACAGTAAAGAGTGAAACCCGCATCACAAGGAGCTTTCTGGAATCTTTGGTTTTAGTGACGGCGGCTGTGCAGCAGAGGAGGATAGGATAAAAAGCTCATTGCTTTTCATTTTTCCCTCTTTCAAGAGGCCATTAACATGGTTTGATGCTTTAGCTTTGTCAAGTTTATGAGTTGTCAACCTCACTGGAGACCATTACTGAGATGACTTGAAAACCCAGCAGTGTCCTATTCCACACGTGACCCCTGCGGGGTCACACTCCAGCACAATCCACATCACCCAGAGAAGTCACAGATCCTTCCAATATGTAGTAGCTCTCCTCAGTGCTACTAACCAGACCCTGACCCTGACCATTTCAAAATTTATATTACCAAGGAGGTATTCACAAGAGAAGCCAGTCGGATGAAAAAACAGCTATCATCAATCATTTGGGGAACTATTTACAAAACTAAACTGAGATTTAGTGGCGCTTACTTTTGAGTTTTAAATATTTTGGATAATCACTATGGGAAAGAATAGATGAAGTGGCATTCAGGGCTATTATTGGGATAGAAAGGCAATTCATTCATGCCTCATTCTGGGCATGGAGTTATCTCTGAACTTTTAGTTTCAGAAGAATGTTATTGGTGATAACATTTTACATCAGGTTGTGTTACCCGATAGTTAATGATGCATCAAGGGAACTACAGTACATTTTTAAGAATTAAACTTAAGAGCTACATTTTAAATTCCACTTATTAAACTATATTAGAGTCATTTGAGTAGCTCTTAGAAATTGTACCATGATTTCATATACATTTTATCACTTCTTACAAGATATTTGTAAGGAAAAGTTTATTTTCCTCATTTTATAACTTTATCATTTCCATCATGTTCTAGATGGTGAAACTGAGGCTCACAGAGATTTAGTCCTTACAGAATCATTAAATGGACTGAGAACTCCAATCTATGGCTAAAAAAATGCAAATCCTGAATTCAATTGTTGAGTACATTTTTGCAGCCCTTACCCTTCCCCCTTTCTCACTGATTAATGCAATTTTGTGTGTGTGTGTGTGTGTGTGTGTGTGTGTGTCTGTGTGTGGTAGTAGAGTCTGAATATAGGACTTTTCTTTGTCTTTTTGAGACAAGGTATGGCTATGTAGCTCAGGCTGCCCTTGAGTTCACTTTGTAGGCCCAGTTGGCCTCAAACTCCCAAAGATCCTCCTGCCCCAGCCTCCTGAGTGCTGGGATCACAGGCATGTGTCAACACACCCAAATTTGAATACAGGACTTTCATGCTGAGCTATATGCTCAGGGCCTTTTTATTTTTAATTGTGACATAGAACATCACTAGCTCTCTACATTTCCCTAGCAAGGCCTGAATTTGTGATTCACCTGCCTCCGCTTCCCAAAGCGCTGGGGATAGCATGAGCTCCTCACAAGTGTGCCTTAATTCTAAATTTTTATAAATACAAGAAATTATTCTTATATTTACATTTTATTTTCAAAATATTTAACAGCTTGCGGAATTTTATATAGAATGTTAACATCTGTTTCAAACCTTTTTATTCACAGCAAATGTGTGGCAAAGAATTTTTCATGCCCTAGTGGCTATCTTTGGATATTGAAAGCATAGGTAACATTTGTCTTTCGTGTTTCTTTTCAGATAATCTTTAATTAACACCTAATGATTCATGAAAGTATACTCTTAAAAAGCAAAGCAGGGGGCCTGCCCCATAGCTCAGTTGTTTAAGTGCTTGCTTAAACAAAGCCCTCAAGCTCACGCTTCTGTGGTTCGAACCCAGAGAGTCATGGCAAACCAGAAATGCCCTAAAGGCATCTTTGGGCTTCAAAAAAAATCAAAGCAGCCTCATACTGAAAAGGTATGTGCTGTCCTCATGGTCAACAATGTTTTAAAAAACTTTTAGAAGATCACACTTCTATCCATTCCAATTTCTTGTCCAGCCTGGGAATCATCACCTTTCTTTTGTTAATGAACTCTATGGGCTGAGGTCTTGGAAGATCCCCTCACAATCCCAGGGGATATCCATGCCCCACCAGGTATGACAGGATTAGGTAGGAAGCTTAATAACAGGTGTGCCTAAATGATTCTAGACTGTTCTAACAAATTCCAAGGATTTATTTTTCACTTAGACATTTTTATTGTTAAAAAAATGATTCAAGAAAAAAAAAGCCTGTGGAACCGAGAGACCCCCAGGCACGCCACACACTTCTAGTAGGTGGTAGCACTGCTCCGCATGCTGTAGGCTGGCTGTTGGACTTGAGGCTAATAACATGCACAAAAATGGCGAGAGTCTGGCTAGCGAGATAGCTTGGCAGTCTAAGCACCTGCCCGACAAGTGCAAGGACCCAGGTTCAATCCCTGGTGCCACATTTCATGCCAAAATCAGGTGTGGTGGTGTCTGCCTGTAATCCCAGCACTGGGAAGGCTGAGACAGGAAGATCACTGTGAGTCTGAGCTATATAGTGAAGCCCTGTGCCAAATAAATAAATAAAAGATTAAAATAGATGCTCAGAGTCCTCTTGCTGTCTTTATAGAAAGCATCTGAAAATTATGCAGCTAGCTTTATAAAGCCAGCATTTAAAATCCCTTTTAGATAGGATATTCTAAATCTTATTATGTCTGTTAAACTACTCGATAATTCAGTCCCATAGTATAGCATATAATCCTCCGAGAACGAATCCCAGCAAGATTTTATTTTTGAATACGTAAGCTTCCCTTGACCTTGAATCCATACTCTTTGGACCCATCAGTCTTGTCCTTCAGCTCAGGATGGTGTCAACATTAGCACCAGAATTAAATGATTCCATTTTGGAACCATGGGACAGGGTCAGCAAGACAGCTCAGCGATCTAACGTGCCTGCTTCGGTAGGGCTTAGGCAAGCTCGGGGACCGAAGATTGATCCCCAGCACCACATGCCTCACCAACCCCACCCTGAGGGTGGGCTGAGCCAGCCACTTAATAAATAAATAACTAAATAAATAATAAAATTGTGGGGCAATCTTCCATGTTATATTTCAAATAATTGTACTTTTACCATGGGGTGAATTGGAGTTACTAGTTACTGATGCCTGAGAAACTGTGCCCAGTGGTACACCCTCCTGAGCTACATATACACACAACTATCTATTTAAATTTAGGGTTGCCATCAACCTTCCTGCATCTTATTTTTTTTTCTTTTAGGACTCTCATTGGTGGGCTGAGTTTCACACCCTTAGATTTTCTGAATACAGAGTAGTAGAGCTAATCCTCAGGGCTATGGCTAGAGAGAGACTTCACAGAATGTCTTAATTTTTCATACCTTTAACAAGTTTGCAGGTTTTCATTTAATGTTGCAGATATAGTGGGGGTTTTATAAGGGCAGGATAAAAGAATTATTTCTTGACATGGCTCCGTGTAGAAGGTGCTATGTGGAAGCACAAAAAAACATGGGCTTAGTAGTGACTAAATCCCTGTCCCTGTCTCAGTGTCGGGTAGAATTCACACTGTCTCATCAGCAAAGATTTTGAAGCCTGCCTTGGCTGATACATCTGTCATGAATTTTCTCTGGCCTTTGGGTTACATTAACACTTCCCTCCATCTATTAATTCATAAGCTTTTAGGGAAACAAAGTAGTCATTAGTGAGAAAAAAATTTTGAGCCTATTCATTGAAAAATGACTAGGAAAATGCATAAAAAGTAATTGCTAGGAAAATACAACAGATAATAGTGCTAGCTCCAACAACAGTGTCACAGGGACTAATAACCTTTATAAAAGTATCTGTTGCAGATTTATTTCAGTAGCATAAACACAGGAAGGGTCCTTTGACTTCCAAGAAGATGAAATAACACATAGGTCATGAATACATAAGTTTTACTTCTATAACCGAAAGTATTTCACCACTTCAAGAAGTATTTATGAGGCCAATTACTGGAATAGTATGGAATTAAATTTGGTTTTATATGGCATCTTTCATAACCCAAGTATCTCAATAGCTTTGCGAAAGTACAGAAAGGCATGATGAAGGGAAGCTGAAGAAGCCATTATGCATTTAAGGGCAGATGATATAGGCTTGGATTTGGAGCAGTGCTTTATGCTTTCAGAGAACAAGATGTCCTCTAGTTCATCCTTTACAAACTGGGTGGTATCTTTATGTTTTACCTTAGCTACAGCCTAGGATGTGTTTGAGGCTCCACACAACTTTTTTTTTTTTAGGTGCCAAAATATTAGTTTTATTATTAGCAAATCTAAATTGGAAAGTCTTCTGGACCCAGGGACCAAGTGGGCTGGCTTCTTACTCTTTACTCCTGCAGTTGGCATTTCATTCCAGTAGGAGAAAAAAGAAGCTTCCGTTCCTCAGGCCTCCCTGTCTGCTCTTCTTATGGACTGAGTGTCCTGTGATGGAGGACACACTGTTCTGCAAGGGAGAAGACACGTGGATCTGTGGACAGGAGACGTCCCAAAAGAGAAAGAACAATGAAGATCCTGGATTGGAACTGCACAGCTTCCCTCTTTAGTCTTATCAACCAGAAGAGTCACTCTGGAAAAGAGGCAACAGCACAAGTATAGAATGGGTGTACTGCTCTCCTGACGCTCCACACAGGGAACATTTCCAGTGTTGTGGGCCAAATCAGAACTGCGTACTCACCTATTCCTGAATTGCAAGAGGAAGCAACATTATTCAATAAGCTTTGGCTAGGGAGTTTGAAATTCTCAGGTCTCCAGCCCTGTGTTAAGTGTGTGAGTCCATTCACGTTATCCAGTGTAAAAATGCCATTTAATGCCCAAAATCTAAATAAACTTGCTTTTAATTTCATGGAAAGACAACAGTGATTTGTTGGATTTTTTTTTTATGCCAACATTGATAAAACATACAAAAGATGGGTAAATCCATTAATGTGGTGGAATTACCACTTTTACCAGGAAAATAACACCTGCACCTTTTTCAGTACACTGTAGGGGAAAAGAAGTACAAATATATGCTGTTGTCCTTCGCATTCTGCACTACAGAACTCTGTAACCAGAAGGTTTGTTTGTGTCAGAAAGAAACTCGCTGGGAAATGGAAAGCTGACAGGGGTCAGCATGAATCTGGACTGGCTTGCTCACAGGCTAGGAAGAGTGCTAGAGAAAGAGTCACACCCTTGGCAGTCAAAAGGCTAGAAATCAGACTTGTACTTGAAGGAAACAACCTCCACCTTTTTTTTTTTTTTTAATGTGTGTTTGGTGCAGGGTCTCATCGTGTAGCTTGGACCCACAGTAATCCTTCTGTTTTCAACCTCGCCAGCGCTGGGATTACAGACATGCGCCACCATGCCTGGACTTGTTGGCCGGCTCAGCACACCCAGGGGCAGATCGAATCCTGGTCCCTGCCTTTGCCCAAGCAGGCGCTCAGTCTGCTGAGCTATCTCATTGGCCTCCTCCATTCTTTTCTTTACTTTAACTGAGCAACAACTACATTACAAAAGGGAAGGTAACATTTGCCTGCAAACACTGATGGCCGGCCATTCCACGTCTTTCTCTTACTTTCTTCTTGTTAGCTTTGTTTCATGAGATTTTATTTTGAATTTAAACTTTTCCCTATAGATGTAATTGTTCCATTTATCAAGGCTCGCATAATCTTAATATATGTGCTGTGTCTCCATAGCAACGACTTGTCCATCAGCATCCAACGACAATTGAATAATTACTGAAGTTATTTGTCACTAACTTCAAGTATCTACTGCACTTTTTTGTTTTTAAGAAATTCTCACTAGATTTCCTCTCTTCCCCTTCTTTAGAATTTATGATGACTGTGTTTATTTCATTAATTTCAGATTCAGCAGGTTCTCAATAGAACTGAGAACTTATTCAATAGAACTTACTTAACTTCTCACTTTGTTACTTGAGGGAATGAAGTAGAATCTGTATGATCTCTCAATAGATTCTTTGGAAAGGTATTAGCATTGGCTTTATTGTTATGTTTTCTCATCCTTGAAATCCAGTCACTTTGGTTTTTTTGAAATGTCCTTTCACTTATTAATGGGGCATGAGTATTTACAAGTTATTCAAGGACAGATTTCCTTTCATATGCTTCCCCTCTTACAATATAGATTGCTAACCCCTGAGTTAAGTAGGAAGTACCCAATAAGAAGCTTGAGAAAGAAAAAGAAGACAGCATTTGGAGCCAGAAGGCTCACCTTCAAGTTTTGCCTGTCAGTTATTAATTATATAGACTAAATTATGAACAAATCCCCCAGTTTTACCTCCTTGTCTAAAGCATAAATATTCCTGTAAGATCGGCCTACATACATCACAAGTCCAAGGAGGCTATCTGAACTGGTGTCATAGATTTTGTATGTTTTCTCTTGCCAGCTTCCTGCCTTAGGACTCAACCTCTTCTATACCCAAAGCTTGTGACTGGCTCAGGACAAGTCCACCTCCATCCATAGCAGGCTGGAAACTGAGGTAGCCAAGCCCATGATGGTTACTTTAGAGATGGGCACAGAGAGATGTGAGACAGTCATCCAGAGACATAAATATTGAATAATAATTCAGAGAAGTTCATTGAGGTGAGTGAGGGTGGCCTGAAGATGTGATCCATTATTTTCTACTTCTTATACTATTAAGACCAATCCCTATGCAAGCTTTTCTATGTTTTCTGCAACTCCTGGGCAAGCTCGGTATTCATTCTATAATATCAGTAGTGCTAATATTAAGAAACCTACTCTAGAGCCTTGTACAGAAGTTCTATTATATAGTCACTTACTTAACCCTGTCTTAGTAAGTAGCATTTGTATGACTGAATGATTAAAAAATAAAAGATTAGATGAAGCTGTGAAAGAATATCATTAATGAAATTTGTTAAAATTCCTTCCAGTTATCTTTCAGCCCAAGTTAAACTTAGGCTAAGATTTTTGACGATCAGACTGGCATGTCTACCTATATTTTCATTGCCATTTTTATGCTTCCCATAACAAATTCATAATATGTTATGTATTGCTTATGCATCAGAAATTTATTTTAATATTTTTATCCATATTTTTCCAGTCTTGGGGATTGATCCCAGTAGTTCTTTTTTTCTTTCTTTCTTTTTCTTTTTCTTTTTTTTTTTTTTTTGGTATTTTAGGGAAGGGTCTACTGGGTGTGCAAGTTCTCACTACTACATCAGACTCATAGTGATCTGCCTGTTTACAGCCTCCCAGGAGTTGGGATTACAGGTGCGCACCACCACTCCCAGTCTTAATTGCTGTCTCAGTACACCCTAGGGGTGGGGCCGGCACGGCATGCTCTGGGATAGAACCCCAGACCGTGCTCCTGCTTGCAGGTGCTTTAACCCACTGAGCTATTTGGCTGGCTTATTTTAATATTTTATCTGTCTTCTCTGATTTATAATCCCAAAGCTGTGCAACTTCACCATCACATGTATGTGTTTCACCCTAGATGAAAAGGTCCTGTGAGTAGTTGCTCAGAAATGTCAGCTGACTCAGAATTTCAAACATATGGAGATATAGAGATGCAGAAGTCTGAAACTTTACTAATTATAGCACTGAAAATTTCTTCTTCTATAAGCCTCTCAGACCTTATAAACCAAGACACTTTTACAAACTATTAAATATTATCTGCTTCTGATTTCTGAGAATCCTCACATCTCTTCCTTATTTCTCTTTTTCTCTCTACATGTTCTGTTCCTGAAGTTCTTGATTCATGAGGCTTCTCACGTCTACCCCTTCTCCAACCCGTTACTCTTTCTGTCCTACCCTGAGCTCCCCTCTACATACACCTCATGTCTCTCTGTCGCCTGATGTTGGGATTCAAAATACATTGTAAAGTATACCACTTCTGCATGTTGAGTACTTTGAGCTAAAAGAAATTGGAAAATCTCAGAAGCAGAATCTGACTGACATCCCTGCCCTCTGTCTTTCACTCATCTGTCTGGGGAAGGAAGGCATAAAAGCCACCATTCCTCTTCCTTGGGAAAGTCCTAACACTAGAGTTCCTTACCGTCAAAGGAAGGCACAAGACTTAGAAAGGTCATTTTATCTGTTTTACCTTAGAGACTCACTTCAGAGGGGTCCTGCCTTACACCCTGGAGGAAGGAGGTACACAGAGAAGCCAACAAGATTCTGGACAAGGCTGGGGCCTTGCCCTCTTCAGTGGAGTGCTCACTGGGTCACACTTTTTCTGTTTATCACATTTCGACATGGTTGTCCCTTCTTCCTCAAAGTTAAGCATAAAAATTATTCTGGGTTTGGTAGATACCATTTTTGAAAACTCTGGAACCATATAAAACTTTGTGAATTAAGGCTCAGGACATAGGAGAACTTGTACTGTAACATCATGTAACTCAGTAGTGCCCCAAATTTGCTGATCAAGGAGATTATGGAGCCAAGGAGGAAAGTGATCGATGATGCAGAGTGTGCCTAAGGAGAGTCACATGGAGAGAAAACATTCTC
>NDGN011553433.1:2224-12800 GCA_002564285.1 Tympanoctomys barrerae | reverse complement strand
GTAGAATAAGTGCTTGCCTGGCAAGTGCAAAGGCCTGAGTTCAATCCCTGGTTCCACCAAAAACAAAACAAAACAAACAAACAAACAAAAATGTCATCTGAGGGGCTGGGAAGATAGCTCAGCAGCTTAAGCGCCTGCCTGGCAAGCACAAGGTCCTGAGTTCTATCCCCAGTACCAAAAAAATAAAAATAAAAATAAAAATAAAATAAATGTCATCTGAGATGACACCCATGAGCTCCTTGAGACTCCAGTAAGGTTGGTGGCTATAAACAGGTTAATGGCCGTGTCTATAGGGCAGCGTGGAGTCAGAACCCCATAGTGAGCACCCAGAGACTGGGCCTCTTTGGGACAGCATGGGCAACTGGAGGTTCTGGGGACAGGATTTGGGAGACAGAGCCCCCACCCAGCCTGGGCAGAGCTTCCCCAGGGAATCACTGGGCCCCAGGGCCCAGGCCACTGTGTTGCCAAAAGATCAGCCCACTCTGCCCGGGCACACACTGGACGAGAGCTGCCTCTGTGTGTGTGTGTGTGTGTGTGTGTGTGTCCCGGCTTCCTTCTTGCCGCCAGCTGCCACCTCCCCAGCTCTGCATCAGGAGCCCATCCCGGGCAGGCTGGTGTTTCAGCCCTGTTTCCCTAGGTTCCATTGTTTTAAGCCCTACATTTCTCCATCTTGCTCACGGAGGAAGAAATACAGAGATTACAAAGGCCGAGCAAATGGTTTTTATAAACTCTTATTTTCTTGCCACAGAACTGCCTTTAATTAGTTTTTAGGACTACAAAGGGCACCCGTTCTAATAGCAGCCGCTTGGAGGAAGGAGCCCCCCAGTGAGGAAGGAGCCCCCAGCACAGTGCTTGGCAACCGACCTGGGCTGCTGATTGTCACCAGCCACGGCCAGGTTTGGCACGAGCGTCCTACTGCGGGGGGCACAGGCCCTTCTCTCCACACTCCTCTGGTCTGAGCACACAGCCTGCCTCAGCCTCCCCAGGGAGAAGGATGGCCTACTCCCAGATGAGCCTCTGTTCACAAGCACCCAAATTTGCCTGGACCCCCCCAGCCAGCTGCCCAGGCACTGGCTGAGTCGCTGCTAGCTAGCCACCAGCCAGGCAGATGCACAGAAAGACAGATGGACAGTCGGACCGACTTCTGCACCTCAGATGACCATCTTGGCTCTGATTGGTGGTCCAAGAGACAGGATCACCCCCAAACCCTGGAGGTCTAGTTGCACTCAGACCCCGTTCTAGAGAACTGGTCCCTTGAGTATTCCAGAGCCACTGCCCCCCATGCAGAGTCCTCCGGACAGTGTCTCAGCCTCAGACAATGAATGCCACAGCCAGCAGGGACTCCGATGGGGGCACAGGAGGTTAAATAACTTGCCTAATGTCACTCAGCAAGGTAGCCACCGAGCTGTGGGACCCAAGCTCAGGGACTCGGGGACCCCTAAGGTCAGGTGCCAGCATCCCATCTGGGCTTCTGTAAGGCAGGAGGAAGGCAGCAAGTGGGGTGTCTGAAGGCAGGGCAAGTCCTAAGGGTCACACAGAGAGTGGAATGTGTCAACCAGAAGTCCCAAGAGGGGCATCCAGGACTTCATCCTTGCTCAGGGACACAGCCCAGAACTCTGGGTGTCTCCACAGCATGAAGAGAGGAAGATGTCCAGAAATGCTTTCTTTTTCCCAGATCAGTCTGGTCCACACACTTTCCAGGCAGATGCAGCCTCAGGGCAGCCCCAGTTCTCCCCAAACCCTGTGGCCCTCCACCTCCTTCATCTTCCTTTGCCCCCAGAGATTGCATGGAAAACAAGGGCCACAATCTAAGGCCCAGCCCCGGGCCCTCTCCTGCCTCTAGCAGCTTCTAGAAACTGGCCAGCCCGTGTTGGCCTCTGCCCGGGCCATGCGTCCAAGTTCTGGCCAACTGGACGCTGAGGCTTCAGGGCACAGGAGGAAGACCCATTCGTGGCATAGGAAACTGCGCCTCCCCTGTCCTTCCCACCTTGAGACCCCCGAGGTCTGGCCCTGAGGTCTTATGGTATCTACTGCCCTGTCATACACTGTTCCCGCCAGCTGAGGGTGAGGTCCCACAGCAATGTTCCAGATCGGGAGACCGCGGAGGCCACCAACCCTCCTTCCCCCCGCAGGCTGTCCGCGGCCATCAGATTTAGGTAACCAGACTGTGAGCTTGAGGCCAGTCGGGGCGGGCAGTGGAGCGACGTGGTGGAGGCCTGACCACAGCTCCCCACCCGAAAAGGCCAGCCCAGGGCCCTGGGCAATTGTTACTCACCACGGATGAAGGTCGGCGAGTAGGTCGGAAAGGAATCGAAGACGCTGTTCGAAGCCATGGCCCACGCTGAAGAAGGCGAGAATTCGGCCCTTGGGAGGGGGTTGGATTGGATGGCCTTGGTTGGCTGTTTTTTTTTCTAGCTACTTTAGAAATTAGAAGTGAATGGGTGGGGGTGTTGGTTTTTGTTTGTTTTTTGTTTTGTCCTTTCCCCCCCTACTGCTATGAAAAAGAAAAAAAGGAAAGAACGCGAGAGTGTGTGAGTGAGCGAGTAAAAAAATCCCCAAGGAAAGTAAGTTTCTGTTTGTACCCAAGAATTCGGATTCCCGGTCCCACAGGAATGTCTAGCCACAAATTTTCAACAGCAGCGTACGCAGAGTGTATCATTAGATGGCAGAAGGGCTCTCGGCAGCCAGGGTGGAGGAGCTGGCGGCTGCGGCAGTGCAGGGAGGCCCGCACCGCACCCGCGTCGCGGGAATGAATGAATGAGACTCACCCTCCACCGAGCCCAGGCTGCAGTGGGTGCGAGTGTGGCCGGGGGTGGGGACCAGCGGGAGCCAACCAGCTCCTGAGCAGGGCCCTGGAGGCGGCTGAGGGCCTGGTCTTGTGGTTCTGTGGTCGAGGGACCAGGCCTTCCCAGTGTCAACCCAACCTCAGCTCACAGGATGCAAGAAGCCAGCTCGCCGCCTGGACCCATTGGCTGGGCCGCAGTCACCTGGGCTGTGATGTCACAGCCTCTTAGAAGATCTTGTGGCTGCCTCTCTCTCTTTTTTGGAAAAAAAAAAGACGATGAAGAAAGAGAGGGGGAAAGAAAAAGGTGATGGTTTTTATTTGTGGGCCCGACCTCCGCATGCGGCCCAAGAAACAGAACTGAAAGTAGTTGGACAGGCAGTGAGGTGGTGGCTTGGATGCTATGCATAGGGGACACTCCTTGCTAATTTAGGGCAGCACTGGCCAGGAGACCTGCGGGCCCTGGGAGCCCGGGTCTGCCAGCAGGCAGAGGGATTGACACCCCGGCCACCAGTCCTAGGCTGCATTCACACCCTTCCATCAGCCCCCAACGCTGCTACCAGGGAGAGGCGTCCTCATGTGTGGCTGGGTGGCTTCAGGAGCTTTTATGGGAGTTGGGATTACATGCAAATGGAAAACACATGAAGCAGCCGTGGCTGCCCACCGAGGAGAAAGGCCTGCCTGGGGAAAGCTGGGGCATGACTGTGCCAAGAGGCCCCCTGCAGAGCCCCGCCTAGGCCCATTGCCCGGGTCCTTGCCCATCCTGCCCACCTGGGCACCCCCTGCAGTCTCTGCTGCAGTCGACGCTTGGAGCTTTCTGCCTTCAAGCCTGCGCTTTTGCTGTCCATCCGTTCGCTGGACCCTTCATTAGTGCCCTGTGGAATCGTTCACATCCCAGACAGTCAAGGCTCAGAGGAGCCCAAAAGCACAAAAGACACAAGAGAAAACTCAGTGCTATACTTCTAGGTTCCTAGAAGCCAGGTCAGGCTTGGGGGTGGGGGTCAGAGGAGGGTGTTTCTCTGCATTTCCCCTTGTGAGCTCTACTCTCCCATTTCACAGGACAGAATGTGGAGGCCCAGGGTGACAGAGCCAGAGTGTCTATGGTCACGTAGAATTCTGGAATAGAATTAGAACTTCAACCTTGCACTCACTTGCCTGGGCCTCAGCTGTGATACCATAGTGCCCTTAAAATAAGTCCTGAGACCTTAGAAAGACCTTTTGCAGTCCCAGGGAGGCTAGGCTAGGGGCCAGGACCCGCTGTGGACTCACAGTGGCCTCTGTAGGCCAACACAGAGCACGGTGGCATCGTGGGGAGGAAGGAGGGCCTTGTCCAAGGCCAGGGAGAATGATTTCAGGATTCCTGCCCTAAACCCTGGTGGAAGAAGTGGGTGAGTTCACGCTTCGAGACCTTGGGGCCAGCCCCTTTTGGACCTCAGTTTTCTTTCCTGTAAAGTGAGGTTGATACTTTTGTCGGGGGGAAGAGGGGGGAAAAGGACGTGGCACATGGTTTCCTTGGCTGAGCCTGTGTGACGCAGTCTGGGCCCCATTATGAGTAAGCTCAGGTGTGGAGCCAACAGAGTCATGCAGGGAGGATAGCCTGCCCCGCCCCACCCACCCAGGGAGCCCATCCCTTGGACTGGCCCAGACAGTGGCCAGCGTCAGTGGCACAGGTGCAGCCTGTCAGGGGCCGTGTCCTCACTCTTAGGTCAGAGGCATTTTGGAGTCTGCTGCGTTGCAAAACAGGCCAGAGAATGATGCAATGGGGAAGACCCTCCTTTTCTAGAAATGAAACAGGGGCCCCCAGGGGAACCGAGACTCATCCCAGCTCCCCCCGTGAGTCAGTGGGACTTGGTGTCCTGCTCCCAGCCCAGGGGCCGTTTCCATTCTGCCAACACCACCCCCAGTCTCCCACACAGTACCCTACGTGCTTTGCTAGGTTTTTCCATACCTTCGTGCCCCCCCCACCCAAGTCATGATTACTTGGCTACCTAAGGGGCTTCCCCTCCCCGGAAACTGAGTCTGGGCACAGGAACAGAAGAGAGCCCGGGCAGCTGCGTCGGGTACAGTGGTGTCTCTGCGCCCCATGGCCGCCAGTGCATTCTCAGGAAGACCTGCAATTGCTCAGAATGCCAAGCTTGGCTATTGTCCTCTGGCGTCTTACAGTCTCCACCTGTCCCCTCATAAGCAGGTGCCGGACTTTGGACAAACCCCTGGAGGCTTGCTGGGGAACAGGAACCAACCCTACCTGAGGCTTGACTTTGGTTCTAATGGACCATGAAATTATGGGCAAGAGGATTTACTCTTCTGAGCCTCATTTTTCTGGACTGTGAAATGGGTCCAAGTGCAATACTTACCCCACAAAGTCATAAAGAGGATTAAGTGAGAAAATAATTGTGAGTATACTTGGCTCATTGTAGACACTCGATTCCTGAGGTTCCTCTTCCTTCCCCTCCTGCCTGCATTTTCTTTTGTGCGGCAGGCAGTCAATTGTTTCATCGGAAACAATTAGATCAGTTTAATGGAAAACATCAGTTAAAGAAGGGAATCATAAAATCTAAAAATAAAAGAGATTCATAAACACAGTATCATAAACTATAACTTTAAACCGATAGATGTGCACAAATCATCTTCCTCTTCGTCTTCTGAAAGAAGCCAGACCAGGAGGTCTTGCCTACAATGTCCCCTGGGAGTTCCTCTAACGTGGAACATGAATGTGAAGATGTCTCTGAAGTGATCGGCTTGTTCTAGCATCTTGATTGTACTATTTTACCCCAAACTTTCACATGTTCCACCCATCTCTGATTGGCTGACTTTATTTCATTTTTTTTTCTAGAATTTTATTGATAAACAATTAGCAATTAGACAGTTTCAAATCAAATTGCTAGGACAGATTCAACAATTAACACTCTGCATACATTCTTCTTATTTCATTTTATTTTTTACAAATTAAAAAAAAATTTGTTAGGGCTGGCCAAATAGCTCAGCAGATTAAAGTGCCTGCAAGGGCCAGGGGTTCAATCCCTGTGCCCGCTGTGCTGGCCCCGCCCCTGGGGGCGTGCTGAGACAGTGATTGAGACTGGGTGTGGTAGCACGCCTGTAATTCCAGCACTTGGGAGGCTGTAAACAGGAGAATCACTACGAGTCCGATATAGTAGTGAAACCCTAAACACCCTGTAGACCCTTCCCTAAAAATACAGAAAAGAAAATATTTTATTTATTTTTTTGGTACAGGGTCTCCCTATGTAGTTCAGACTTGTAGTGATCTTCCTGTCTCAGTCTCCCCAGTGCTGGGATTACAGGCATGAGCCACCATGCTTGATTTTTGGTGGGCACAGTGCACCCGTGGTTCTGGGGCCAGCACAGCATGCGGTACAGGGGATAAAGCCCAGGTCCTTGCACTTGGCAGGCAGGTGCTTAGGCTGCCGAGCTATCTCCCAGCCCAAGGATAATTTTATTTTTTAAAGTGATTTACTTCACCAAGTCCTTCCAAAGTATTCAACCTCATTTTCATAAAAACAGACTTTGCTGTCCAGCCTCACGCCACCGAGAGGGCATCATCCTTAGCTGGAGTCCAAGCCAGGGAGACAGGAGGAGACTGGGAAGCAGGTTTGAGATCACTGGCTGCACAGGGGACCGGATAGCTGTGAAGCCGAACAGAGCCCCCAGATCGGCCACGACAGGAAGCCGCTGTCACCCTTGGGGAAGAAGACAAAGCAGAGGTGGTTAAGAGGGCCCCTCCAGAGGAAGCAGGTCCACTCAGTCTAGCATTTGCAGAGGAGACTCAGCCAGTCTGGAGATGTCACTTGAGATAAAGACCACAGCCTGGGCTGGCCCCTTTTTCCCATTTTTCAGTCTCTTCTCTGCGTCTCCCATTGGTCCTAGGTAGGTGGATCCAGCTGACTAGGAGGTTGGGTGATGCACCCTGGGGACTCAGACCCCTGCTCCATGGGACCAAACCCAGGAAAGGGTGGAATGAAGGCCCGGGACTGGCATCAGAGTCAACAAAACTCTGTAACCATGGAAATACCGCTGGGCCACCTGGGTGTGAACTGGCATTTTGGCCCCAGGCTCGGTTGCTGTGACTGGGGAGTTGTGCTGCCAGTCACAAGCCCTGAGTGTCACAGCTTACAGAGGCAGGACAGCCTGCCACCCAGCGTAGCCTCCTCTCCTTTCAGACAGGGAAAGGCCAATCCCAGGAACTGGTCTTGAGTTTCAGCCTCCAGGGGTTAGCACAGCAGGCTTGGACCACACAGGTCCCAGATTTGAGGTGAGCCCCAGTCCAAGAGTTCAAATGCAGGCTTTCTGCCAGCCCACCTGAAGTCTGCTGCCTTCTGTCTGTGGGTGGGGGCTTCGTTGTTAGGGGTCAGTGCGGAGACACCAACATACCCCAATGCACACCAGGTGGAGGACAAGTCTGTAGGGCCGGGCAGCCCACATAGGGCTTGGGATACACAGGCCACGAGGGACCATGAGCTGAGGCCCTCCTAACGTGTGGCATGCCTGTGTGCCACAAGCTTTCTACTAGTATCTTCAGTGACTCTGGGATGCAGGGGACAGAGCTCCACACCTCACAGGCCACATGACCTTTCCTGTACCTTCTAGGGAGCCCTGGTGAGGAGAAGGATCTGCCCCAGGCCACCCAGCTTGTAGGTGGTGGGCACAGGATTTGAACCAGCCTGTCCTCCACCTGCTTTCTGGCTCCTCTCCCCTCCCCACAGCCTCCTGTGTCTACCTTCTAGCCTGAATCCTGCTCTGGAGCTCCCTTTGCTAGGTCCTGCACTGCTGTGCCAGTGTAGCTGTACTGTCACCTCATAAACCACAGGGCTAGTGGCACGGAGGATTTCTTTTCCAGGGACTCCAATAGCCTCACCCACTGCCCTTCCTCCAGCCTACAGTCCTACCTGTGACGCATGTTTTGGCCTGATGTCCCCAGGTTAAAGGCAGATGGAGCAAACTGGAGGAGTAGCCCCCTGGGGATCCATCGCACCCCCCTGGGCTGGGCCTGACACCCTCTCTCTGCTTCTACCTGGTGCCCCCAAGCTGGAGGTAGGAAGAGTAGCAATCACACTGAACAAGAAAGGTTCAACTATGGGCCTGCCACTGCCACCTCCACTGTGTCCCCAAGTTACTCCATGGCTCCCCTTCTCTCTCTAAAGTCCCTGTGAGGAAGATGCTGGGACCCTGGCACTGCTTAAGCTAGGAGCTGTGAAGGGGTGCTGTGGGGGCACTCCACTGTCTCACCTTCAAAGTGGGGACAATCAGACTCAGCTGCCCACCTTGTCCCAGGCTGGTAAGGAGAGAAAAGGACTCCTCAGAAGAGGACATGGTAGAGACAGGCCAGGTTGCAGTTCCTATCTGAGTGTTGCATAGCCAGTAGCCTGGGAGCTATGGGCAATGATGTGTGCAGTGTGTGTGTGTGTGTGTGTGTGTGTGTGTGTGTGTGTAAGATCCTTCTCTCCTTTGTTCTACTGAAGAAACGGAGGCTCAGAGAAGTAAAGGGGCCTGTCTGAGGGTGCACAGCGGGGAGGGGGTAGGGTTGGTGTCTAAACCCTTTCTGCTGGAATCCCCAAAGCTGTTGCTAGAGGCTTCCATCTCAAGTCCACTTCCCATTCCACTCGCAGGCCCTGTGCCTTTGCTTAAGGGCCTGGCCCCCCAGAGAAGCTGGCATTAGCCTGTCATTTTAAAAAATGGCTTGGTCTTAATGTGTTCCTCCTGGTCTCTCTCCCTCTCCTTCTCTTTCGATCATAACGAGCCTGCTTGCAGGGGTGTGTTGGCCAGCAAATTTGCTGACCCAGGCAGAAGGAAGGGGGTGTCATTATGTGGTTGGGAAATGGTGGGGCATTTCATATGCCACCGATCCAACATCCCAGGAATTCCGGCGGCCCTCCAGGAAATGAGAGGATTAGCTGTCATCCAGCGCTGTGGTCTGTGCTCTCGTGTGCTCTCTCCTGACCCAACTTCACGGGTGCTTGGAGCACCTAAAAGCATTACTGTTGGGCACCATAAGGCGAGGAGCAGCCCAAGGTGAGGGACTATGTAGAAGTTGAGGCTGACATCTGGGGAGCCTAGCAGAGAGAGAGAGGCAGGGACTCGCCCTAGGCCATGCAGCTAAGGCCAAAGTCATCTGATTGGTGGACCAGTTCGTTTTCTGTGACATCAGGCTCTGGGGGTGACCTGCAGTGTGCAATCAGACAAGCTCTCTCACCTCATCCTGCATTCTCTCACTCAGAAAAGGATGGATGAATCCATTGTCACAGTCTGGGCTGCCCCAAAGGCAGACCTTGACCCTCAGCAGGACAGGGAGGGGAGGGGACTGTCCTCTCTTACTTTGACCAGAAAAACCTACTTTATATATCTTTTCAGTTTAATTTTAGCTTTTATTTTTTCCAAGTTATACGTGCTTGTAATTTAAGAATCAAATATTCCTATAAAGCTCATCTTTCTGTACCTAGAGAAATTCGCTTTCAACTCCTTTACCCTTTCTGTTTGTCTTTCCTTATTTTTCTACATAACTCATTTTCCAAGCTCAGCATCACTTTTCCCCATGAGTCCTTATCCAGTGAGGCTCCTTCTCTGGCCCCTCCTTTCCAGGCACCACCCTCCCCTCCCTGGATGTCATGATCCCCATAGGTTTCCTGTCAGAGTTTTCTTTCCCACATCTGAGCCGGATTAGGGTTCAGATTTTGTTGCTTTCCTTGCACTTTCATTTTCTCTGGAGTTGTTCAGCTTTTCATTTGCATAGTTTTCTGTGTACTTCCCCAAATTCTCTGCATCACCTAAATCCCCTATTAAGAATCAGAGTCACACCACGTCTCTACCCAGTCTGGTCTCTGATGACCTCATCTGTCTTGGCGCTCTGCAGGTGTACTCATTGGTCCACCTGAGAGCGATCTCTCTCTATGCTCACCTGGGATTTGCTTTGCCTCACACGGGGGTCTCTGCTTTCTGGATCTTTTCTCTTTCTTAGTTTACTCGCATAGTAGTGCAGCACATCTTCCAGCAACTTCCTCAGAAAGAGTCTGTGGGAGGCAGATTTACGCATAGGTCGTGGATAGTTTGGCTGGATGTAGAAATCTTGGTTGAAAAACTTTCCCTCAGATTTCAAAGGCATTTCATTGCCTCTGCTGTTGATGAATCTGAAGGTGTTCTGATTTTTTTAGTATCTAAAAATAGTCTATTTTTTTGTCTCTGAAAGTGAGGATATTTTCTGTGTCTCAAGTGAAATCTATGATGAGATGTCTTAGTGTGGTTCCATTTTCTCTATTGTCCTAAGACATTAAATTAGTCCTTTTTTGATCTGGATACGTTTAGTAATCAATCCTGGATCATTTTCATGATTATTTCTTTGATCATTTTCTCTCCTTTTCCCTCTTCTCTCTTTGGATTCTAAAGAATTCTAAAATTCTTACCTGTTTTTGTTTGCTTGCTTTGATTTTTGAGTACTGGGGATTGAAACCAGGGTCTCCTGAGTAACATCTCTAACCCTTTTTATATTTTATTTTGAGACAAGATCTCACTGGGTCACCAAGTTGCCCAGGCTAGGCTTGAACTTGTGATCCTCTTTGCCCCAGCATTCTAAAGTGCTGGGATTATAAGTGAGCCACCATCTCCAGCCCTGTTCTTCTTCTTTTTTTTTAATCTCTGTGTTTTTATAGTTGGTGTATGAGGGTATGTACATGTGTATTATGACGATGTTTTTTCCTGAATTTCTTGAAACTCTTGAGCTTCTCATTTAAAAAAATTTTATTTATTTATGTGTGTGTGTGTGTGTGTGTGTGTGTGTGTGTGTGTGGC
>NDGN011553430.1:7045-19517 GCA_002564285.1 Tympanoctomys barrerae | reverse complement strand
TATATATATATATATATATATATATATCTTTTCCCTTCCTTCAGACAATAATTTTCTACTCACTTTTTATAAATAAAAAAATTGAAACAGAAAATTAGTGTCTAAAGTTTTGTAATACACTCTGTTTTCCTATTAAAGTCCTCTATAATGAATACATATGACTTTTGTTTTAAAGAAAGAATTCACTTCATTAAATAGATTCAACTATAGGCAAGCACAGTGGCATTATAGTCAAATGTCACATCAAGATCTCAAGAGATTATGCTTTGATGCAGGTGTGCTTTTCTCATAAAATTGTTCAATCTAGCTCAAAATGCCAGTCTGCAGAACCATAAGGAATAAATAAAAAGTTTTTAAAAAATCTATTTAGTACAGGGTCTATAGGGTCTTACTACACACACTGGACTCATAGTGATCCTTCTGTTTTCAGCCTCCCAAGAGCTGGTATTACAAAGCACGCCATCACGTTCAATCTTATTCGCTGTCTCAGCATGCCCCAGAGGCGAGGCCGGAAAATAATAGTTTTAAGTCATTTGAATTTTGTTTTACTTGGTTATATAGTGATGGCTAATTGATACACAGTTATCAGTTTGCTTATATTTAATCATCTTCCATAGCCTATGCAGAGACAGTACTTGGGAAGTCATGGTCATTAAATAAATGTTCATTGACAAAGTAATTGACCAATGAACAAATGAATGAATGAAATAGTGTAGGCATTTTTTTTTTTAGCCATATTCCAACTTTTAGAATGTCTATCTTGATTCTTTGAATGTTGGTTTTCTACTCCACAGTTGTGCCATCTGGCATTTATCTTTTTAATCACAATCACCTTACTTAAAGTTTTAAGTGCATGCATTTCATTAGATTATGAGAAATTTACTAGGTATCTCTATATCTTTAGTGTGCATATTCTCAATGTTGCCAAAAGATTACGATACAAGTATTTAAAAAATCTGAAATTTTGCACTTAGAAGTAGGATGGAAGCTTTATAGGGTCCAGCAAAATCATGGATGAAAATTAAAATAATATGAAGCTTTTAAAAAAATAACAAAGCTCAATCCTATTTCAGCAATCAATTCAGAAGCTGTGTGTGTGTGTGTGTGTGTGTGTGTGTGTGTGTGGTGTTTTTACTAGGCTGTTATTGTGAAGCCAGTGTTGATTATTTCTGTTTAAATTTCTGAAAAATTTATTAGTATTATAACCTCAGAAATAGATCCTCTCCAGCAACAAGGAGAGCCTTTGAGGAAATAACTTTGATCATCAGTATTCAAAATTTTCATAGTTAAACATCAGTGATAATTGAAATGCTAAATGTACTATAATAAGAATTCATGAGACTGTATACATTATACAGAGCAATTTGTAACAAAATTGTGTTATTATTTGGTATAATTCACTATCTTATACTTTTTCTTCTTTAAACCAAAGCTATAAAATAATTTTTACAGCTTAAAAGTGTTCATGATAAATGCCAATTTCATTTTCTTTTAAATTAGTAATTATAAGATATTATAGTATTTGCATCTTTGTGCTGAATTTGACCATTTTAAAATGTCTCATTTTTGTTCAAGAACAGATCATTTAGCATAAATCATTCCCCATTTCTTCTCACACTCTGAGATCTCAATTTGACTTTAATCTCTATATTCTTATTTCTTAAACAACCAAAACACATCAACGTACTTTAGTGCACTTTTTCCCACTTGAATTCACTATGATTAAAAGTTCACAGCCTTGGTTACATCATATAATTTGAGAAATAACCAACAATGTCCCTGGTGATTAAATATTCAAGTTTGCAATTATTTTGTAACTTTTGTTCTGCTCTTCACTCACTCTAAAAATTATCATAAAATTTTGAAAGATGTCCTCAGTGTAGAATATGTCCATAAAATATTAAATATTCAATTTTCCTCTATCATGGCTTGAAAAATTCATAATTACATGATGATCCACATAATAACTCATTCTGAAAAGTCATATATGGCACTCCCTCTGTGACTGAGTTAATAATTTACTGCTGTGTGGGATTTTCACTCTGCACTGTTAGTCTTGGGAACATTTATTAAGCAAATGTTCATTTGCAAAGATCAGAATGTGGATGAAGAGGGTAAGAATTTAATGAGGAGTGACAGACAGGTGAACTGATTCCATATAGAACTTTGTACAAGGGAAAGCAGAGAGCTTTATCTTCTGTTGCCTGGATAGGCACCTGAAGGGAAACACAGAAGACAGAGGGCAGCGGGGGAATGATGCTCTCCTGCAGGGACCAGCTGAGGGATAAGCGAGGGGGAGGGAGGAATACAATTCAGGTCAGTTGAAAAGATACCACTGAATGTGATGCTTTGAGCTTGTATAGCAGAGAGGATGCTTGCTTTTTATTTTATTTTATTTATTTATTTTTGTGCAGCTGGAGATCAAACTCAGGACCTCGCGCTTGCCAGTCAGGTGCTTATGCCACTGAGCTATCTCCCCAGCACCACAGACTTTTTTTAAAAAAACCACCAAATGCTGCCAAATATACCATTTCACCCTTTCTTTCATCCCCCTTTCCTATTACAAATTTTCATCAACAATGGCTTGAGTGGCCAAAGTACGTAACTGCATGTTAAGCAAACAAAGCCATTTCTACAGAACTGGTTATTTTTGGGCTCAGAGTCACTTAAAACAGTTTTTAGGAGATCTGTGTTACTAAAATGAAGACCTAAAATGTTGTGTAACAAGCAAAAATAAACCTTAAAAACAAAAAAAAAAATCCCTATTCCCTTAGCTACAGACAACATGAACAAAGTAGTTTGTTTGATTTATTGGTAATCACACCATCTAGTCAGCCTGTCACTTCACCTTTCTAGGTTACCAAGAGACAGTCATGGAACATGCACAGTAGTGACAGAATCATCCCAGGGAATCCCCATGAAAACTGACCAAGGATCTCATTGTTGCATTAAGTTTTGACTGACACATGTTGAGATTTGATATGAAGAGTTGGCAACTCCTGCAACATCTTGAAATTCTTTGGAAATATGAGGGTATATAAATACTAAATGAATAAAAATAATACACATTTTCAATAAAGAATAAAATGCTACCCTACACACATACAATCTGAAAATTATTGAAGTTTTATCTACAGTCACCACTGCTAGTATCTTCACACTGCAGTTTTCTTGCTGGTAAAAATAAGTTGTCAATAATGGCCAAAGTAGGTCTCCTTTTACTACCAAACGACATGTGAAAAGTGATATAATTTTCTTGACTGGAAATAGATTTGATTATTATTTTTCATTTATTAACTTTTTACTTTTTGTATCTTAGACGTTATTGAACTTTGCCCGAGTCCTGAGCACTTGCAAAATAGCAATGATTGTATCTTACGTGTGAATAGAACTACACATGCTGGTATCTGTAGACACTGATTAAACTCCAGGCTTTGTAATGGCAGGCCACCTTGGATATGTGACAGGGACTCTGAGCTCACCACCTGGGAGGTGAGCATGCACTGCACACTGCAGGTACTTCTAGATTTCACATTCATGCTGGAAGAATAGTGTTGGCATTTCCATTACAGGTTGATAGAGATAATGGTAACAGGCGGCTGAGGCAAGAGGCTCACCATGAGTTTGAGGTCAGCTTGGGCTCCATAGTTCAAGAGCAGCCTGAAATACATGGTGAGACCTGTCTCAGGAAATCTAAATCCCCCCATACATATTTAATTTTTCCAACTGGATGAGTTTGTAGATAATTATACACTTGTGAAACTGTCAGCATAATCTAAGCCATAAACATATTTATCACCTCCAAAGATTTCCGCTGATTCTCTTTATTTATTATTAATATTTATGTAGGATAAAAACAACATACAGTATAGGGCTAATAGTTAAAACACTGTTTTGTACACTTTTACAATGAGCTAAGAGGATAAGTCTGTTTAGATGATCTTATCATATGTAATGTTTTGTTTCGATTATTTTATTCATATGAAGAAGTTATGAATTCTCAAATTTGAATGTTTATTCTATTATTTCTTTAGACATATTTACGATAAATATTGTCTTTGGGCTTCCATTTTCTAGAGATGTTGCCATTTTGACTAACAGTACATATGGTACTATTAATTTCCTTTCTGTACTTTATGAATAGTACTATTGCAGTAGTGCATTTTACAAATATTTGGAATGGAGCAGTGCCTGTGTTGTATTTTGAGTGCCCTTGATAACACTGGGGAAACAGTGACATACATCAGTTACTGTATTCTGCATGCATTTATTTAAGAGAAAATAAAATTAATATTTATTTAAGAGTCCAAATGAGTCCAGTCTTTTCTCTTTAATCTCCTTACTTTGTCCTCTTAATCTTTCTCTGTCTTCACTCTCCAACAGTGTGCAAGCTCAATTCTAACCTGTCCTGCCTGAAAGACACTGCACCAGCGGTCAGTTTGCCTGTATTTGTCACCGCCATCCTAGAAAGGTTCAGTTTTCAGGACTGACAGAGACTGGAGAAGGATTCATAACCGGGTTGTGCGCATCATAACAAGTCAATTTCCTCATCAGAAATGTTAGTTACTGAGGTCCAAATGAGGTCACTTTCAAATGCCAAGCAGAAATGCAGACAATGCACAACTGTCTATCTTAACAAATTCTTCCCATTATAAATTTCAAGATAAAGCAAAGGAAATTTTTAATTCTAATGTTGGAAAGAAAATGCATACTGTGTCTCTACTTAAAAATGATTAAAAATTTGAACAACACAAGCAGAGGATGTTGGAGAAAACATGTTCTCAGATATCAAATACCTGAGCACATCATTAGTATCTATGCTTGCATGGTAATACTAAAAGCATGAATATGGATATATATTATATCCCTACCTATATATCATTAACTCTCCAATAATACAAAGTATAAATTTGTTGCTGCAGTGAAAATATTTTGTAGGACAAGTAAACTGGAGACTATTGAGTGGCTCAAGAATTATTTGGTTAAAGGGTAAATACACCTTGTACATCATAATGAAAGTCTTATAGGTAGGGGTGGAGATTAACACTTCAGGCTGTCTCCAGAATATTAATAAAATTCAATATATTTTCTAAAAGGTGTAATTTATATTTTGTGGAAATGAGACCCTTTTCTAATAAAATTCTTCTGTCCTTCATTCTGTTCATATAATTTTGCTATAAATCATCCTGTAGGAATTTCCCCCCCTAAATATTCATCTCAGGGAGAACCTATTTAAATAAGCCCTCTTAGCAAGATCTTTCAGAATTAAAATTACACCAAGAGCAATACTTCATCCAATATATTTTCTTCTATAGAATTTTCTTATGCCTAAAATAATATTTTTGTTGAAGCGCATTATGTTAAAATTGTTGATTTAAGGTGACTTGATGTCAAAGAAGAAGTTTGTTAAAAGATCAACAAATTATCCTTTATCTTTTTAATTGTGCCATCTTTGAGTCTGTACAATTGCAGGTCCTTTCTGTTCCCCATCTACATATACAGTGAGAAAAACCTGGGGGCATTATTTCTGCTCCACCACAAAGAAAGAAGAAGAAAGGAGAAAAATTACAGCAAGACGTACTGGGTTTCCTCAGTCTCTGGTAAACTGGAACACTGTGTACTTTTCTGTACTCATTTTAAGTTAGTTTCACTTCTCTGACTGGTAGTCATTAGAATAAATTATTTTATTTTATTCCCTATATGAATATAATATGTAATTTGATTTTCTTATTTGCAAGGTATAACTTGGAGAATAGAAAGTTGTATTTGACAGTCACACACATGCACACACATGCACACACATGCACACACTTGTAAATGTGCAAGCTCACACACGTTACATGAATCCCAAGTCCTACGCAAGGTCTCTCATGCATGTAAGGGTGTCTCTTAAGGATGGTTTCCTGGGTTGGACTTGCTTGCAGAGCTCAAAGAAGGTTCCTGATGGTCCAATTAGCAAAGCTGTTGCTTTGAAACCAGTCCTGGCAAAGGGATATTCATGTGCTTCAATACATCTATGTCATATATGTGACCTCTGAGGTAAGGCATGTCTTATTGCCTCAATTTTCTACATAAAGCTGAAGTCTGATCCAGTTCAGGGACTTTGTTTATGTGGCTTGAATACTGGTTTCTGATGTAGAGGTATATGACTTTTACATGTCATGAGAGAATTTTTTTTTTTTTGGCTGGCTCAGCCTGCCTTAAGGGAGGGTCTGGGGATCAAATCATGGTATCCTGCACCTGACTGCATTTGCATAAGCAGGCGCTTAAACAACTGAGCTAACTGGCAGGCTCCCACATGTTATGACAAAATCTGTCTTTCTGTTAATCTTTTTATTCTCTTTGGGGCCTTTTCCATTAACTCAGTATTAAGCTAGAGATGAGCCAGCACCTTGTATTAAAGGTATACATTTACTTTTTGTTACAGGGCCTATGTGGCGCATGTGAGAGGTGTTTTCTGGTTTCAGTGGGCTTTCACTGCATCAAGAATGGTGAGAGGGGATTGATCAGTTTTTAATGTATGAAGAGACTGACCCCAAGTGCTTGGAATATCAATTAAGATGGCAAGAAGTGACTGGTAGTTCAAGAACTGTCAGCTTTGGGCTGACTGAGACACAGGGTGACAGGTGGTAGCAGCAGAAACTGAAGCTGAAGGCATAGCTGGTATGCAGGTCAGGAAGAACCCTGTAGGTAAGTAGGTTGAATTTCATCATTGAAGGTAAGAAAAAGACACAGATGCTTTCAGAAGGAGATTCGCGTGAGATTTTCTTTAGAGAAAAATCAGAACTGATTGTAGAAGATAAGCAGTAGTGGCTGAAACAGAGGCAGGCAGACTGCTTAGCGCAAATCCCTGTGAGAAATGAGGAGCAGGAGGAAGTCCCAAAGCAGGGCGAGGATGCTGAGCAGCTCAGAGGGGAGGGGCTCTGAACTTCCATACCTGCTATTCCAAGGATTAGCCTTATCAATGCCAGTAACTTCCTTTAATACTTTGCCCAAATTAGTGAGGCTATTTATCTGTCCTGGGGAAATCAGAATGTAACCAGTAAGCAGAATGTTAGTTAGAAGACTTTCAATTTCACACAATAAAATCCCAAGTAGATAGAGCTCCAAAAATAAGGAGAGATTATTGTTTTGTGTGAGATGTTTTTGAGGTAAGTTATCAATTTAACTTACCAAGATTAGTTAATTCAGTAGCTCATTGATGACATCCAGCATGCTTTTTCAAAATGAGAATAGGGGTCTGTCAGTCTTCAGTGTGCAGGGAGGCTGGCCACAAGTGCTTGGAATGTCACCTGAGAAGCACAGTCTGTTCTCAGTGTCATCTGTCTCTTCCGTGTCTCAGTCTCCTCCTGGTCTCAGGAAGACTGCCACAGTCCCAGGAGACACTGGCAGAACGTATCAGCAAACTTGCTTGAGAGAGGAGTCCAGCCTTTTCCAATGTTGATGGTTGTGATACAAAAACAGGGTTCTTGGGGGGTGCAAGAAAGAAGTGTTTGAAGAGAAAGTGACAAGCACAGATGCAAAAGGATCAAAGGTCATGTTTGATTTCTCACACTAAATATGGTATTTTTAAGAAATAAAAAAGGGAGTCATTTTTATTCCTCCTGTGGGCCATAAGCACAGTTGGAAGGCTGTCTGTAAAGGATCGAGCTGGAAAAGCTATGAGAGGCTTCTGGTCTCTAGGGGACAGTGGGAACAGGATAGCAAAATGTCACCCTGTTTTCTCTTCTTGGGTTTGGTTTTGGAGGCTTGGGGAGGTAGTATGCTGAGGGGAGGTAGAGCAGTGACTTTCAGCACCTTCCTGGGGACAGTAGGATGCTCAGAGCAAAGATCGACTTGGCACTTTGGAGCCTTTCTCAATCTCCATGCCTAGAAGCTGCACTGGCGCACAGATGACCGGACTTGGGGCAGCGCAGAAGAGGACCGGCTGCACCATGAGTCAAGGGACTGGGCAGTGGGAGTGGAGGACAGGCAAGTTCTCCCAGGAGCCCAAGGAATAACTACAAGTTCCCCACATAAAGGAGACTCTTGGTGATGAAGACATCTCACGAGAGATTTGCAGGGGCCAGCCAAGGCCTGCCAAGGGGGAGCCTGTCAGCCAAGGCTGATCTCTACCTCCTTCACCTTTCCAGGAAGTCCAGAGCACTTCCTCTTTATCTGTGAAATCCAGATTTGGGGTAGAAGCAGCTGAAACATTACAAAGATGAAGTGAGAGCTAACATTTCATCACAGCATGGTTTAAATACTTGCATCCCTTCGAAATTTCTACATTGAAATCCTACCACCCAAATTGATAGTACTGTGGAGTACTTAGTGATAGTCGGTGGACTCCTTTGGAGATTAATAGGGGAGGGGGGAAAATCCTCAGGAATGGAATAATAGTACAGAGAAAAGGAAATAAACAGACTACTCACCCCTTAGGTTACAGTGAACAGACAGCCATCTGTGAACCAAGCAGTTGTATAGTAAACACCAAATTTTCCAAAATCCTGATTTTGGACTTTGCCCCTAAAACTGCGAAAAATAAATCTATGTTGCTTACTGCCAACCCAGAATATGGTATTTCTTCCTGTAGCCTGAACAGACTCAAACACACAGTTCCCATAGAGTTTACAGACTGCAGTAGGTGTCTGGGACACTAGGGTTTTCAGTGACGTGTTTCTTTCTCACTGAAGACTTGGTTCCTCTAGGAAAGAATGACATGAGATTCAAATATATTTGTAATGACATAGGAGAAATATAGCTGCCATCCTTCCAGATATCAAATGTGCTGAGTTCATGTCCCATGAATATTAAACAATGAATTCTAAAGGACAATGAAAGTTAAGCATAGGTGAGGTTTATTGAGAGAAAGATAGCCTCTGTGAGACAAGAGGTGTCCTGCAAGGGGTTTCCACCAATATCTATTTTCATGGGTAATTTGGTCTTAATCACAGTGTGGGTACAGCAGGAGTCAAACTGTAATGAACCTATCATGTAATGGCAAGCAGAAACACTGAAAGGACGCCTAAGATTTGGAGGCAGATTTGTTTAAATTTGTGGCTACTGATCTGGATCATTCTCAGAATATCAGGCTCTGATATCTGGTGGTCCAGGGCTTCCATATGATGCACAAGCAGGAGGCACAGAGGAGGTACAAAGGCGAGACAGCACAGCTCGACAGGTCTTCTGATTAGGTAGCAGGGTGAGAGCACTGGTTCCAAGTGTAGATTCATGATTGTCAGTTCATGAAACTTGGTAAAATGGTACAATCTGGCATCCTGCATGTTTGGTTATACTCTCATGGT
Organism: Tympanoctomys barrerae; assembly: GCA_002564285.1. Lineage (NCBI taxonomy): Eukaryota > Metazoa > Chordata > Mammalia > Rodentia > Octodontidae > Tympanoctomys > Tympanoctomys barrerae. The sequence continues at coordinate 10,230 of NDGN011553430.1, read as the reverse complement.
TACAGGGGTCAAGAAAGAAATTACAAAGCCTGATATCAAACAGATATAGAGCAAGGTAGTTTCAGAAGAACAAAGTTTTAAAGTTTTACAAAGAACAGTTCCCCTTTACAGTTTTGCTCTTAGGATTATAAGTATAGCTGCTTCACTAATATTGATTCAATAGGGAAACAAGTCACATAGCAAGGGTACATGGAAAGGACAAAACCATTTGGGGAAGGGATGGGTCCAGATGCTTTGATCAATATCTGGGTGACTGATATCTCACTGGACCTAGCAGACCAGGTGTTGCTAATGACAGTACAATCACAAGTTTGCTGCTTCTCCTTTAGTGAGGCCTGGAGGACGGGCCATTGCATCTTCATCTTGAGCTGGGCTTCCTCAGATGTACCTCCAGTCATGGTTCTGCAGTCTTTATTTTTGTGCTGCCTTCCTGAGATCACAGCCCTTCTCTGACTATATATCCTAATAAGATGTGTATCCATCTTAGAGAAAAGAGAAAATATTAACATAGCTATATAATCCCTTCTCTGTCCTATAAGATTGTTGTTTATTTCTATGTATAAAGGGATTACCTATTACTATAGCGGTATTAATGAACATTTATTACTACCTTAGCCAACACTGTATTTATACCAAGGAAGCCTTTATTAGGAATTATTTTCAGAGATAAGACCTAGATGCACTACAGTTTAGAGCTGGGAATCTCTTTGTGTTTTTAGTAGTGGAAATAGTTGGAATTTAATAGCCTATGCCTTGGTTTTACTTAGGGGAGGGATTATCTACCCACAGCAAGGTAAGTGTCTATTCAGAGGAGAAAGTCTAATTCACAGGCCAAATGGTAGTCTATTCCCAGGCAAAAGAGGACAATTTATAGGCAGAAAGGGAATGACTGAATCCTTTTACAGGTGAAAAGGAATTTTCCATGCTCACTGTCTTCTGGGAGAAAGAGAAAATTTAATTGGGCTCCTTTTCTGAAACATGTTTTTATTTAAAAACTATAATTGTCCTTGTCTCCTTTCTGTGCTTTAAAAAACTTTCCTCTATACCACCTCAGTATGAGGTGGCAGATCACATGTCTACACAGACAATGAATTCTCTAACAGTGGAGTGTCTTGCCTTGACTATTAACCCACAGGATTCAGAGGCAGCAAAACCTCCTTTTTGGAACAAAATGCGATAGTTCTTTAATATAAACTGCACAAGGAGGGCCTGATGGACCATTCCCTTTCACTCACCTGAACCTGGAAAATGTCTCAGGGACAAACCCTGGGCTGGCCTTTGTCTTAAGGCTTACTGTCTGGACATAAGAGGTAAGATGCATGTGTGTCAGATCCTCCTGACTGACCTACAGTGACCTTTCTTCACTTGAAGAGCCACGCATGTGGACCTCATTTAATACATCCAATTATAGCAGTGAATTATGGGAAAAGATATGTACTGTGGATACAGCTGACATGACTCAGCATCCTGTCAATCATGTTGTCATTCATGCTCTGGAAGACCTAATGAGGGACCGCCCTAGCATAGACAATATTTTAAATACTCAAACACAAAGCCATCAAGGGCTAGTGCCATTTTCCTTTTTGATAGCCTCAACCTGCTTACTCTGAAGATACTGTTGGCTGATTAAAACTTTGCTGCTTTTTCCTTACAATCACATGCCACATCCAATAATTGGTTCCTTGTGCAGAAGAACCTAGAAGCTTATCAATGAGACCCTCCCCCACAGTAACCTTGGCTCTCCCACCCTAAGGCTTAAGCTATCTACTGTTCTGAGAAACACATTCATTTTGTTTGTAAAGCTTTTGTTCACTTGTGGGATTCTCCATCCCTTCAAGAAAAGAAAAGAAATAGGCTAAAGGCTCAGCTCCACGGCACATGCCTAGTAGGTTGGGCTTTACATCGTGAGGACCGGATGTCCCCCCGTGCAGCTGCAGTTGTCCTCACTGGGAAGGTGCAGGTCTTGGAAGTGGGTTGTAAGTACAAAAACTGGCCCCTTCCCCGTTTCCACCCCCCAGCACCCCAGGGATGCCTGCACACATCAAAGTTAGAGAAGCACTGAGCGAGATACTGAAGAACACCTACAAGGTCATGCTGGGAGCCTCTGGATCCTCTGAGGGAAGCGGAGCAGCTTCAGCAGAGCCCCCTGCTTGGGCTACAGTCTAGAGAAGTCACCAAAGCTCAGGAGACTGAGCGCCGTTACCGTGGATTAAAACCAGTCATCTGTTTGAAGGACAAATACCAATTTGAAAAAAGAAGATGAATTCTCCTTGCTGAAAGTGAGGGAAGAATTTACTCCGCCCTCCTCTTTCTCAGTGGTTATTACCTTAGAAAACTAAGGACTGCACATACTTTCTCTTCCTTTAGAAAGGCTGTGAATCCTTTTGAAGAGCATATAGGCCTTTTGTCAGCTTTGTGACCTAGGATCTGGCAGCCAGCTCTTTGAAATATAATCCTAAAGGAACAAATGCTTGTCTCCTAGTTTTGCTGGAAAGTAGGAGTCTGATTTAGGGAGATCTTGTTTTACATTACAACATCCCCTCACATAGTAAAGATAGCCCTTTACTTTTCCTTTGAGTTAAGACACATAACTGAGCTGGTGATCCTGATGATCAGGTGAAGTCAGAGTAGGCAGTGGGACTAGTCCTCTTACTCGAGGACTAGCTACGGGTTGTCTTGAAAAATTGTGTGCAGTACATTGCACCTGAGTAGCTATGCAGAAGGGAATAGTTCTTTGCTGTCTCTGCAGTCTCACATGGACTATCTGTGCTTGCATGGCGTTCTGGTTTAGTACTTATTCAACAATAACTACTTGCTCCTTCCACCACTATTGTGGAGAGGGATTTTTTGTTTTGCTTTGCGTTTTTTTGCATAGGAGACTTTGTTTTTTAATTATATTTCCTCAATATGAAAATGTTTTAGTCATAAATTAAGTATCTTCTTTATTTTGCCTGACATTTGTAACTCCTTCCTTCCTTCCTTCCTTCCTTCCTTTCTTCCTTTCTTTCTTCCTTCCTTTCTTTCTTTTCTTTCTTTTTCTTTTCTTTCTTTCCTTCCCTCCTTCCCTCTTTCTTCCTTCTCTCTTTCCTTTCTTCTCTTTCTTCTCTTCCTTTCCTTTCCCTTCTCCTTCCTTCCTTCCTTCCTTCCTTCCTTCCTTCCTTCCTTCCTTCCTCCCTCCCTCCCTC
>NDGN011553428.1:1089-22186 GCA_002564285.1 Tympanoctomys barrerae | reverse complement strand
CGGGCGGCGGCGTGACTTTTTCTTTTTGTAATAAAATTTCTTTTTGATTGCTAAACAGCTAATGAATAGAAAAATGTGGAGACTTCCCTGTTCACTGCAGCGGCTGGTGGAGTCAGCTCCTTCGAGCCCAGCGCTCCAGACACCTAGGGGCTGTAAATCACCCTCTGTAAACCCCGAGGCCAGCCGGACAGAGCTGCCCCGCTACAGTGGTGTGTCCTCCCTCTGCTGGGGCCATAAAGCAGGCTCTGGCCCGCACCCATGTCTCCCCAAAGACCCCTCTTGATCGGGGAGCAAAGCCCCCTTACAGGGGCTGCCTGGTTCCAGCTTCCACCCGGCACTGGTAGCAGGAGTGAGGGCATTGGCATTTGTGCTCTGACTGGCTTCATGGTCCCCAAAGGCGGCTGGGCCAGGGACATCAGTGCAGCTGTTTGTGAAGGTGGTGGGGGAAGATAAAATTGAAGTTTTGGTTTTAAAAATTCTGTTAGTACAGTCATAACAATAGTAACAAGCAATCAGAAGAACTGTAGGGGCTATCCCCAAAGTCAGTAGGAACAAAGTGGCAACTCCACTTTTAAAATGTACTGAATGAAAGCCCAAAGCAAGCCTGCCTCTCACTGTTCCCGTCCTGGAGCCCTGACCTGAGACGGCCGGCTTTCCGCTTGGTGTGGACACTGGCTGTAATGTCTCCCAGTGCGGGACAGGCCAAGTACAGACGGCAGAAAACAGCCCAACGGAGTTCCCTTCTGGGCAATTTCTTCACATCCTGGGTCTGTATTTAAAAAACAAATGCTTCTACTGATCAGACTCAGGCAGATAGACCCAAGGACAGGCGGGCAGGCTCTCCGGCCGTCTGCCCTGGGCACAGACCGGCTCCTTCCCTGCCTCCAGGACCAGCCGGGTACCGAGGAAAAGAAACCTAGAAAAAACATTCTTCAGCTCTAAATGAAACAGGATCGAATGGTTGCTGATGAGAGCAAAGACTTAAATCGGAGACGTCAAATTGAGCGCTATTAAATAAAGCTTGTTTAATGTGTCTCAAACAGCAAGTGCCTTTTGGAGAGCACTCTGAACCCGATATGAGAAATGTGGCTGAGGGCACGCCTGGCGGCTTGGCGGCGCTCAGATTTGTCCCAGCCGTGAAAGCCTGATTTTTTCTTTCCAGGAGGACTTCTCTTTTCCTGCGTGTGTAAAATGAAAGCAGGAAGAGTCCTCAGGTAGCTATTTGTGCTGTTCATGCACATCATACATACAGGAAGTCGGCCTAGGCCATAATGTTTATCCCTAGCTGGGCGAGTGTGGGGACCTGGGGCCTGCTGGAGCCCAGAGGGCCGCGCGTGGGGCCGAGTGTGCCCCTTGCTGCGCTGTGGTGCGGCCCTGACCCGTGCCCTGGCCAAACCTACACCCACTCCCTGATGGCCGTATGATATTTATATGTTGAGTTTTACTTAAAGGATTCTAGGTGTCTTGGTTCAAAAGAAATGGACTCATCTTGGATACGGAATCCTACATTGACCTCATTTTTTGGTTCAGAGCTGGGGTTTGGGGGCTCCTTGGGGGCCAAGGAGTGGACATTTATGCCCGTGGGCTCTGCTTTGCTTCTGGGCCAGCCTCACCTTCTCCCTGTGAAGTAGGAAGGCGACACTCCTGTGCTGGGTGCGTGTCCCCCAACACCCAGCGCACCTCCTGTGCGCCCAGCTGACTCTTTTTCTTCTGGACATGAGGCCACAGGAAAGAGCCTCTCCAGGGTGTTTCCCGGCTGCAGGGAAGCCTGATGACAGCATCTCCCTTCCTACATCCTTAACAGCATCCTTAGAGCAGGAGCTGAAGCTCGGTGTTCTGATGAGCCCTGTAATCTGGGCACTCTGGAAGGCTGAGGCAGGAGGACTGCAAGTTTGAGCCCAGCCCAGGGAACTTAGTGACTTGGCAAGACCTTGTCTCACAGTAGGAAATTCAAAGAACTGAGGACGGCGCTCGATAGTAGAGCACCCTTGGCTCCGATTCCCAGTACCTTATAAAATAAAATAACAGAATAAAAGTTTCAAATACTTTTATGAAGACAAACATGCAAGTTGATATTTTTTATTCACTTCCAATTTTCATTGTCAGATGACTCAGCATCTGACCTGGCAGGAAGGCAGGGAACACGCACCCCGCAGACCACCCCAGCACAGGGCCTCAACTTGTCAGCACCAGTTCCCACCCTGCAGTTCACGTCCGCAGACGGGCTCTCCCTGGGGCCCTGCCTAGGAACTGTCCTCCCTCTGCATGCACGGAGAACTGTGGTCTCCAGCCGGGACGTTTCCAACATGCATGCTGACCCTGACAGGGGAAGCAGCCCTGGGCAGCACCTTTGGGGCTTGGTGGCTCATGCTGAGCATGGAGTGGCAAGCTGGCTTCCGTGCAGCTCCCTCTAGGGGCCAGGTTCACTCCAGGTGTACCCTAGGTTGTCTGCAGTACCCCAGGGTGGTGGTCCCCATCCGACCAGAGCTCTTAAGCCCAAGCATGCCACTCTTAACTCTGAGTGACAGGGCCCTCAGGAAGGACAGGGAGTGGATGGGCCTGCAGCGCCCAGTGCCTGGCGCACTGGGCCCTCTGCCTGCCAGGTGAGTCTGGCATCCACACCCAAAAAGCAGGGACCTTGTAAGGTCCTTGTCAGCAGGCTCACTCTGCACCACTCTCAGAGCTGGTGGGGGCTGCAGGTGGGTGGGCGCTGTGTGTGTCCCCACCCCTCCCCCAGCCCTGGCCTGCAGCTGGAGGCCCCAGAGCTGCTGCAATCAATCAGCAGCCACTGCGGAGCCTGTGCGCCCCTCCCTGCCCTGGCTGAGCACCTTACACCTCTGGCATCAAAGGATGAGCCGAAGCCGGAAGGAGGCCGTGTCTGCAGGACCCTGGCGCAGTTGCCTGGGACTCGGGATGGGGGCACGGTGGGGCGGGGAGGACAGCCATGGGGAGAAGGGAGGGCCTGGAGAGAGAGCAGGCCCTGGGGATGGGAAGATGGATGGGTCTGCTGGGGCTCCAGGCCAGGTGCGACTGTCCCTTCGCCATTTGGCATCTCTCTCCTGCTGCAGACAGTGCTGGCTCCTGCTGTGTCCCTGGGCGTCCGCCTGGGTGTCCCTTGCTGTCCCCGGCCCCAGACAGTGCTACCAGTAAACCTCCCCCCCAGCGGAGTGAGAAGTCTGGTGTTCCCACTTCACGCGTTCTCCTTTAGCTTTCAGCACGCAGAGAGCCCTCCGGAGCCTGCTGCTGCGTGCTGCCTTCCTGCTGGCCGGAGCAGCTGAGACCGAGGCTTCCTGGCTCTGCTTCTATACTGCAAACATGTACATCCTGCCCGGCACACCTGGCTTGGTCCTCGGTGAAGCAGAAACTCTGAGATACCCACACCTGCCACATCCCTGGCTGCTCGGGGCTGGAAGACAGCGGACAGCCCTGCTTCCTTGGCACTCTGGCAGTGAACCTGGGACCAGCCCACGAGTGACCCCCACCCCCCGTCTCCTCCATGCAGGGCTTCTCTTGTTCAGTAAATGCAGCAGGCTAAACAAGACCAAAGCCAAAAAATCCAGAAGGGCTGAGACACAGCCTGGCTGCCTCTGTTGTGGGACAGCTGGCCTTTGTTGGAGTCTAGGCAGGTGGCTTCCTGGCTCTGTCACCGGTGTGGCCCTCAGAAGCAGGCGGTGCTTTTGTGTCCACTGCTGATGGGCCCACTGAGGCAGAGACAGCCTGCCCCAAAGACCAAAGTGGGTTCAGCAGTGGCCCTGAGGTGGCAGAACTGGACAGAAGAGGGACAGGGACCATCATGTCTCCTTCGTCTAATTTGCCCCTGGTGACATTGCACATAGCTGCGACCTGCTGTGACCACCATGGCCAGCCTAACTTTTCATTCCTGCAGACCAGCCCAAGGGCTCCAGAGCTGCCCTCTCCTCTCCTGGCCTGTAAGTGCTTCACTGTGGCAGCCCTCAGCCTGCCGTCTGCCTGTCCCAGTGTCTATCCCACGAGGTGACTGGCTCCGTCTGCAGGGCTCACTGTGTGCTCCCAGTGTCTGATATGACAGCTTGTGGGAAATATTTTTAAATGGAGGAGTGGGCGATGCCTCCCCACAGAGCATTTTACCTCCCCTGGCCCCACCTGTAGGGCTGTGCTGGGCTTGAGGCGACACCAGGTGACAGGGCTCCAGGCCCAAGTCCAGGGCGCTGGGCCAGGGGATGGAACTCGGCTTCCCGGTGTCCAGCCCTGGCCTCTGCTCTCTGCGCTCCTTCGTGGCCTGTGATCTTTCAGTGCTTAAGAATGTCCTCGCTAACAGGAGATTGGACACCAATTTGCCTCACTTGACTTAGAGGCTGGATTTCTGCAGGCTGGTGCTGGTCTCGCCTGAGCTCCTTGCTAATTCTGTTCACTTGAAATAACAAACAGCTTAACACCTCTATTGTTCTGGGCTTGATGAAAGCCCACTGGCTGCTGCTGAGTGGGGATGGAGGGTGGATGGGCGCTGGCTTGTCAGTCCTGCTCCCGCGCTGTGAGTGAGAGTGCGAGCGCTCTTCCCAGCCTGTCCTCCCGCTGGGTGCTGCCCGGCACCGCAGGCTCTGGGAGTCGGGCTGCAGCAACACTGGACGTCAGCAGCACACTTCTCACTTGTGCCATTACGTTGGTGGGCAGCTCTTTTCCATTTGCAAGCGCCACAGAGTTTCCCTCTCCAGTATTTAATTAGAAAAGTTAAAGCAATCGATTTTTAAAATGACAGGGTGACTGTCACAGGCAGCCAGCATGCACGGCAGCACCTTCGGCTGTTCGACAGCGCCAGAGCGACAGGTGCTGGAGTAGGCCTGAAGACCCCTCCACACACAGTGGGGTAAACTGAAGCTTGCCGAGAGGGCAAGTGACACAGGGCACGGGGACAGCCAGCAAGTCGGCACCGGGGCTCTCCAAGGGGCACGGCAGGGACTGACCTCACTGCCCCAGGCTGCTGCTCCACCCCCACTCAGGACCAGGGAGGGAAACACTCCGCTGAGAGGAGCCCAGGTCCCCTCTCCACGAGCCCCTGCCTCATCCCCGTCCCCTGAAACGTGGAAGGGCCACGGCCTCTGAGGACCTCTGGGCTGGGGCTTGAGCTTCACTTTCCCAAGGAGGCTGTGTGAAGCTTTTAGGAACACGTTTATTCCAATTGTGAAATAAGCACCATATTTGTTATTAAATGAAACATTCACTAGCAATGCTGAGGGAGTTTATTTCAAAATGGAAAATTTAAATGAATTATGTGCTGATCAACTATAATCCAGTCACCATGGGATTAGCTACTTCATCTATTTTGTGTATGTGTATGTGTGTTTGTGTGTGTGTTAATCACAGTTTTAATTATTATATGTCTAATATAGGCTTGCATTTTTCTCCTTACTATTTTATAATGTAATACTTGCAGTTCTTTAAATATTACTTGAGAACATACATACATTAAAATTGAAAAATTACGTCTGATTGAGGAAATGAGGGTGGCAAAATCCAGAGAGAGGAGACAATTCTGCTGGAGAACGAAGCTGAGGGTGAAAGCTGCCGGGCGAGGACGGGGTCTAAAGCCTGCCCTGGGTTCAGGTTCGCTGTGCTTTTGAAGCCAGCCCAGTTGCCGGCACTTGGGTGGTTGCTGAAATTCCCTTTCTAAATAACGTGGCAGATGCAACCCTTCGGCGGGACCCTGTGGGAGCCAGCCTGCTTCTTTCCTTCAGTAAATCTCAAATCGAGGAGTTAGAGATCAAAGGTGCCGACGCTTTCCAAACCCCTGGCATCTGTCACCAGCCCGGCCCTGGGGAAAGGGTGTAAATCCAGTGAAATCTGTCCAGATTGGCAAGGAACACTTGTTTCTCTCTGCATTTGCAGACCCTGGGCATTGTGACTTCTAACTATTTTCTGGCTGTTTTAAGGAGTAGAGAATTCCGGTCATCAATTTGGTTCTGAAATACAAGTGTTCACCTTCCGATGTCTTCCTTTTGCGCCGGGTCCTCACGGGGGTCTCTAAATCTCTCAGTGGAGAGACAGCAGGCAGCGGCCGCTGAGTTTCACGACCATGGCGAAGCGGGCGCTCTTTGTGCAGAGCATCCAGCCCCCGCTGCAGCTCCAGGCCCGGGCGGCCACCCTCTCTCATCCATCTCTGCTGCCTGCTGGAATTTGCTGTCAAGACCTAACAGGGAGCGGGCGGAGGGGAAGGGGCATCCGAGAGCCTGCCGAGAGCCTGCTGCTGCTGGGGAGGGAGGCGGCTGCGAAGCCCAGAGAGGCAGGGCACGGGGAGTCTGGCCTCAGGCACACCAAGCTGAGGCTGTCAGTCAGAAGTGTCCCCCGAGGGAGAAAAGTGAGGCTCCGCCTGCCCGGTACAGCGAAAGGTGGCGAACCCCATGTGTCCCTGCAGTGCAAAGGAAGCTTGCAGCTGGAGTCGGTCTCTGAGCCACGGCCCAGGCAAGGCTTTCTGCCGGCCCAGGATAACATTTTGTTGTATTTTTATTTTGCACATAGGAGAGACAAAGGTGCCGTGAGGTGAATGCTGTGAAGGCGAAGGGGTCACCGTGGCCTCGGGGTCAGCCCTGCACTCCCTTGTGGACCTCAGCCCCAGCGACGCCTGTCCTTTTGCTCTCTGTAGAAATGCTTGTTCTGGACAATTTATGCAAGTGAAATTATGTCATGTGGAATCTTTTTTCTAGCCTCTTTCACTCCCCAAATGCCTGGCAAAGCTCTTCGTGCTGCGTGCTGTCAGCCTTCCCCTCCAGCCCCGTGCCGCTCTGCGACACACCCCCTGGGCCTGCCCACCTGGCCCTGGACGGATTCCAGGTGGGTGCTGTCGTTGGGCTATCAGTCCTGGTGACATGGTGGATATTTGCGCCCTTATTCTGTTCAGTTGCTGTGTTCCATTCTGGGAGTGAGCTGGGGTTCCTGCTCCCAGGCTCACGCTGGGTGGAATGCTCTGAAGAAGAGCCGGGCTGTCCCGCCGGGCTGCGCCATTCCCACTCCACCTGCAGAGCAGGAGGGCCTGTCTGTGGCCAGGATGCTGTCCTGCCGCCTTTCTCCCATCCTTGCCCTGCCTTCCCCTTCTACACCTTTCCCTCCCTCCCTTCTTCTTCCTTCCTTCCTTCCTTCCTCCCTTCCTTCCTTCCTTCCTTCCTTCCTTCCTTCCCTCCCTTCCTCCCTTCCGCCTCCTTTCGCCTTTTCTTCCTAAGTACTGAGTGCTGAATCCAGGGCCTTTGCACTGAGTTATACTTCCAGCCCTTTTAAAGTTTTTAAAATTTTGAGACTAAGTTACTGAGTTGCTTGGGCTGGGCCCAGAGTTAATCCCGCCCCAGCTGCCTAGAGTGGGGCATTGCAAGTCGCTCCCCTACACCTGGCACCATTCTTGGTCAACGTGACACTTGCAGTATAGGTGCCTGCCCTGCTGTCCCTGATCACCAGCTGCTGGGCCACCGTCCCGTTTGTCTCGGAGGCTGCAAGAAGCAGGAATCTGAGCTGAGGGCTGTACTGAGCACACCCAGCACCTGGTGGGCACCTGGCAAAGCACACGAGGACCATTAGGAGGCCATCTGGGGCCATCCTGGCCTGTGTCCCCTTACCACACGTTATTCCACAGCTAAGTGAATATGTGCTATTGACACTGTATTGGACTAGGAGAGGAGAGAGTAACCAAATGTGCTTCTGATTCCTAAGCCAATGCCCTAAAGCAGGGGCTTGGGGACTCAGCCAGCCTGGCCCCGCACTGGGCCCTGCCTTGAGTGGAGAGTCCAGCCCAGGGCAGCCCCACCTCACCCCAAGGCCGTCCGGAAAGAAGTGGCTGTGTCGGCCACCTCAGCGCACAGGCTGGTTCTGTATACAACCCTTCAAGGGCTAAATAAATGCAATAATTTACTGAGAAAGAGCCTTTCAGGGCCACCTCTGGCTCCGAGGTCCCAGGACTTATGGGACAAAGCCAACATCCATCTTCCGAAGTGACATGTTCCTGCCAACAGATGCCTAATGGAAACAGCTCTGTGGGAGCAGAGAGCCAGCCCCTTCTCTCCTGGCCCTAGTCTCCCAGGCAGCCAGGATGGTGGCGGTGGTGTGGGCCTGGAGGACAAGGGGCCACTGGCTGAGGGGCAGCAGCTTTGCCTTCCCAGTTGTCCTGGTCTCATGGGATCGGAGCCAGGCGGCCCTTGGAAGTGCAGACTCCTGCGAGTCTCCAGGCTGGGTGCACTTCAAAGCCGGCAGCCTGGCTGGAAGGCAGGGGCCCCAGCTGCCACCCTCGGCTCTCTCTCCCACCAAGCCTGACTCACCAGAGGCCTGCTGCAGCACCGCAGGCTTCCCAGAGGCTGGGCTGCCTGCAATCTTGGCCATAAAATGCAAATGAGAGCATTTTAACCTCCCAGGGCTGTGAGATCAAAGGCGCATGGAAAACCAGCGCTCCACCAAAGGTGCTAGTCATTCTGCGTGTGTAAAAAGAAAGGTTAGATCAGTGGTGTCTAACAAAATCTAAATCAAGACACTTACATCATTCTAAATTGTCTAGCAACCACAAAAGAAACAGGTAGGACAGGTATTCTTAAAATACTTTGCCCAGCATATCCAAAATAACATAAAAAGCACTGAGATGCTTATACGCCATTTATTGTCACTACCCCAGTCAAGCAGGTAGTTTACATTTTTAGCTGTTCTCAGTTACTGCTCAGGGCTGCCATATTGCATGATGTCACGTAGGGCTGGGACTTCCTGTGGGTGGGATACCTTGTGGGCAGGACTTCCTGTTTGGTGCTGTTGGTTAGAACTCAGGACCTTGCCCACACAGTAGGGCTCTGCTACAGAGCTTCAGCCCAGACCCTCCTGTTTTGTTTTGCAGCCCTCCCCCCTCCACCCCTGGCATTGGCCGGGTGTGCAGGCTCAGCCTGAAGTCCTGGGGACAGCTGCCCTGTCACGTGGCCCCCCACAGGGGACGGATCATGCTGTTAGCTCCACCCTCCCTATTTCCCTCTCTTTCGCATTTGCAGTGTTTGGAGCAAGGTTAATCGTAAAGTCTATTTGTGTGTAGGTAAAATGTGTGAGAAAGTTCAGCTCTAAGGGTGTCTGTGGGGTGTGACTCAGAGAAGCGGGAGAACTTGGGACAGGAGGGCAGGATGCAGGGTGAATGACTGGGTGGCAGAGAAATCCCAGGGGCTCTGGCTCCCAGCTCCCTCAGTGGCTGGCGACTGGGACAAGGGCAGGGAAGGGCTGGGGGGGGGCAACCAGGTTGCTGAGCACGCAGGCAGGCGGTGCCAGCAAGGCTGCCCGGAGCCCGGCCCACAGCGATGTGTGCCCTGGCTGCTGCGGGGGTGTGGGTGCCTTCCTGGGGCCTTCTTTTTGTCCATCTGCATTTTCTGATGTTCTCGGGGTAAGTGTGTACTAGTGAAGGAATGAAAACCTTGCACAGGTAGAAGCAATGCCCTTGTGTCACATCACGAGCCTCACTTTTGGGGCGAATGGACGGGACGGGGGGGCCCACAGGCCCACCACGGAGGTGTTCACACACTACTTTGCACTCCGCTTGGGCAGGGGCGGTCAGCCCTTCCCTGTGCACGGCCCGCGCTGTGCGCGCTGGAGCCCATGCGAAGGAGAAATGCTCCCAGGCAGGGCTGAGGTGCCCCTGCATCTGTCTTCATTTCACACCAATAACACGAGGGGCAGCTGGGGGACACCCGGCTCATGTCGACTGTCCCCACCACGTGAGGGGGCTGGGCCTGCTCACCCCCCGCCCTGGACCTGCTGTAGGGCACCGGGTATGGGTCCCCAGGCTGGGCCTTTCAATCAGGGTGTGAGGGCTCCTAGAAGTGTAGGAACACGCAGTCGAGAGGTGAGCGCAGGTGTGTGTGAGTGCGTGTCCCTGCGGCTGGGAGCGGAGCCGGCCACCAGGAGGGAGTGCCTGCCTCAGGCCTGCCTGGCACCCACACCTGGCCTCAGAGCCCAGGGCCACAGCCTCACTGCCCATGTGCCCTGCCGCGTGCCTCTCCATGGGAGCAGCTGGGGGAGCTGCGCCCCACTCTTCCTGGGAGCGAGGTCCCTGTCTCAGCAGGGCTCCAGGGCCCGCGGAAGCTTTGTTGCTGCAGGTCCTGCCCCAGGCCCAGGGAATACATCCTCCCGTGCCACAGGCCCGAGGGGTTCCCTGTGCATGCCGCTTCAGGACCCCGCCCAGGACGGGTCCCTATTGCTCAGGACCAAGACCAGCTCCAGAAGGCACCTGCAACCCAAGCTCCAAGGCACCCCTCTGAGAACTGGCCCGAGGTAGGAAGTGTGGGCTGTGGGGGCTGCAGGGTCCCTTCCCACATGTGGTGATGACTGAGGCCAGATGCCCCTGTCCCTTGATATGCACATGCCCCTCAGCGCTGGGGCCCGACTTTCCTGGGTAGGGGGTCCAGAGCTCCCTTTCTGGAACCTGGGCTCCTGGGCTCGGCGATCTCGGGCCTGTGTCCACACTGGGAGAGAGCAATCTGCTTCCTCGGGCTGTCACTGCCAGAACTGGGGGAGAGTTTACGGAAAGCTCCAAGAGCCACGCTGGCCCAGACACGCTGCTCCACAGTGCTGCCTGTCACTGAGCTGGTGCCACCATGTGCCTCTTCAAGCCTGCCCTAGTGTGCAGGGCTGAGGACACGGAGAATGGTGCCACTGTCCCCCTGGGACGCTACCCTCTGAGGGGAGCCCAGGGCCCTAACTTCCCTGTGCCAGACTTCCCTGGTCCCTGCTCCGTTATCCCATGTGGAGAGCTCACCCGAACATCCCTGCTCTAATTTGGAAACAATCTGGACCTCCCCAAGTTCCTGCGTGGTCAGAGCTGGCTGGGTCCACTTCCTGCCTCCAAGGAAGAGCAGCCCTTTGGGCTTTCAGTTTCGTATAAATCCAACTGAGGAACGTTTTGATGAATTATGTGCACTAAAGTTGGGAGCAGATGGGCTGGATTTCCCTTCCATGTCCAGTTTAAAAAGAAGGGAACCACTTGAGGCCTGGGGTGTGGGGTGTTGGCTCAGTACCGCTCTGCTCCCCAAGTCTAAAGGTCTGAGACAGTGCTGATGCAGAGAGAAGGCCACAGGCTCGGAACCCATGTTGTCCTGGGTTCAAGTCTTGCCCTGCCGGGAGCTGGCCCACAGAACAGACCTGAATGGGGCCTAAAACCACTTATGTGGCTTGGGGCCTGCTCACCTGCCTGTGCCTGGAGGCAAAGGGACATGTGTACTTCGAGGTCAGCCAGGCCCTGTGCACCAGGCCCTAGCCCTTGCTGGGTTCAGTGCCCTGCTGGACGAAGTGCTGCCTCCCAGGCAGACATGGCCTGGAATCAGCCTCCCAGGTAAGCGAGGACCAGACAGCAGGATGAGAAGTGAGGGGTGTGGGGCGCTGGGGGTCCCGGGGGCTTCTTCTCATGGTGCCTTGTCTTGCTCAGGGTTACTGTCGCTCTCCATGGACCGACCACATGCCCTCCTGCCAGGTGTCCGCGAGCCTGCAGCAGCCTCCTAGCTTCTCCACCTGGGGCCAGCGGTAGGCCCAAGGGTGGCTCCGGCAGTGCATGCCCTGTCCTAAGCCCTGGGGCCTGGGCCTTGCTTGGAAGAGAGGCCTAAGTAGATGTCATAGGTTTCAGACCCTGAGAAGAGACAGGCCAGGCTTAGAGTGGACCCAAATCCAGGGCCTGGGGTCCTCATAAGACACAGAGGAGAAGCCGCCGACGGAGGCAGAGGTCAACTGTGCAGCTGCAGCCTGGGGAGGCCTGGAGCCACTGAAGATGGAAGTGGCAGAAAGGTCTCGTGGAGCCTCCAGCAGGAGCCTCCAGCCACTCCTTGATGTCAGACCTAGGCTGGGGCTTGCACACCTGCTGCACACCTCCACACAGGGGAGTGAGCCATGCCGGGCAGCCTTTTGCAGGGTCCAGCAGGAGTCAGCCCACAGCCTGCCCTGAGCCTGGAGACCCTCGCCTGAGCTCGGGGACCCTGCCTTGTGTCCAGGGGCCCACCCTGAGCCGGCTGTGTCCACGTCAGCCTCCACCCACTTCCCGCCATGCGGACTCTGCACAGATGTCTCTGTCGATGTAGCTCTGGGAAGGCGGCAGCATGGCTGGTCTTAGTCACCAGTCCTGCTGTCTGTCTTCCCAGTGTCGGCCCTGGGTTTCCAGTGTCTCCAGGGTTCCCACAAGAGTCATGTGGAGACCCCAGCAGCCTCCTCCCTTGCAGCCAGCTGACCCCCGAGCCCCAATGGATGGCAGTTGGGGTGTCACCTCCCGCATACCCGAGGACAGTGGTGTCTCTGCCACCTCCGCCCACTGTGCTATGGTGACCCGGTGGGCTCCGCCACACAGCCCCTGGCCCTGCCTCTGGCTGGAGCACCATGCACCCGTGACAGGGACTGAGGGGAGGAGAGGAAGATTCCTTCCCTCCCACCCATCTGCCGGGACGGCACCTGTTGTGGCCACCCTACCTCAGTTCCTGTCACCTCTCTGTCCCTTGCCCCCTTGCCCCGTTGCTGTGGTACAGTGCTCCCTGTGGTGTCTGTGACCTAGCCCCACACTCTGGATCATGGCCTATTCCACCTCTGTATCTGATGCCCCTGGGGAAGTAACCATTTGCACCCTCACTAGGCCTGGTACTGGGCAGTATCGTGCCAAGCCGTGCCCACCAGAGCAGGGCCAGGCTCCTGCTGCCCTGGAATTCCAGGTCTGGCTCAGAGGTCCCCACGGGGGCTGGGCTCTCCGAGGGCATCGTGCTTGTACTGCAGGGTCACAGGTTTTATGAGGAGTCATAGAGGTCCTGTGTGTCCCTTGCACAAGATGGTGACGCCGCTTCCAAAGCTGGAGCACAAGTTACAGCCAGGGCCCTGACCTCGCTGCCCCCCATCTCCCTGGAGTCTTCCTCTCTCCTTCTGCCCAAAGTTCTGTGGTGTCCGTACACACACACATGTGTCCGTGTGCACACATGCACATGTGTTTGGTCTTAAGTCAACTATCACATGTGCGGAGTCTCCGACACAGTCTTGGTACAGAACATGTCCATCCCACATGTATTTGCTCTTTATTTGGGTACTTAAGGACATTTTTAGCCCAGATTCCTTGCTGAGCAGGAAGCCACCCCTGGCTCACGGTGGAAGCTCGGGTGCAGAGTAGGTTCCTGGGTGGCAGCAGGGAAGGTTGTCCCTGCTTGGTGCAGACTGGGGGCCAAGGTGATGCGGATGCACCCGCCTGCGCGGGCCCCGCTCTGGGCTCTTCCTGTCCTCGCCTTGCTGAGTGTGGGTCCGGACTTTGGAGCCCCAGGACAGGAGGCTCTGTCTGCCCCTGTGGATGGTGGCCGTTCATCCTGAGCCTGTTCTCATCATCCTCTGCTCAGCCTGGACACGCCGCTGTATGGACTCCACCAGCCAGCGGTGAGGCCTCCTCTTTGTCCACACAGCGATGAGAGCTCTGGGCAGCGTGTGGTGGAGCCTTGCGCCTGGGCTGCCTGATCGCCAGCTTGGCTTTGATGTTGTCCAAGTTCAGAATGGGCTGGGCCTCGGCGGCCTGCCTTGCACGCTTGTTTATTTTTGTCCCTGCGTGGGCTTGTGTGATTTCCCTCCCAGGTGGGCCGCTGTGATTACTGCTGTCGTTACCCTATTGCAAGCGCTGCTAAACGCCATCTCCCGAGCCATCCGATCTGCACTCCGGGGGCAAGGAGACCACACACATCGGGAGCCCCTCCTGCGCTCCCGCCCACCACTCTGGGATGCAGGTTTATGATTCCGCACACACAACTGCACATACATGTACACAAACACACGCACACATGCATTCAGGGGAGCTTGGCCTTTTCTAGACCTGTTGGCCACCTCTCCTCTGGCTGGCTTAAGAAGTTGTCAAAATGTCCCCAAGAGCCACATGGCTTCTAAGAGGGGACCCAGGATGGAAGAAGACACCCAATCCTGTCTCAGTTAAGCGCCAAGTGGATTAGATCAGAAAAGCCCCAGCTAGGTGAGTTTCTCTCCTAAGCACCCACAAATATCCAGGGGCCCTGGAAAGGGCAGGGGCCCCGGAGCAGGGACTACACCGTCAGGGTCCCACTGGATGCCCACCAAGAGCCCAGCTACCCCGAGGCCCCTGGACGCCCCTCAGGAGTGGCCACTGGGTAGGAAATGTAGAGGTTCGCTTTCTTCCACAGTTAGTCCTTCCTTTCTAGATTGCATACGTCCAAGTGCAACACGCACGCAGCGTGCACACCCCACGCACACCCCGCGCCAGCACGCCCCACACCACACACATCCGTCCTACGTGTGCTTCCCCTGCCTCATGTCCAGCACTGTGTCCTTTCTTGGTCTTGTGGAAAATGTTGCAACAGACTCGCCGTCATGCGCCTGTGGGGCGGGGACGGGGCCCAGGAGCCTGCTTGCTCCACGGACTGGCTTCCACATCTTCTTTTCTGTGCTCTTTCTCCTGCTCCTTTTTTAGTTTTTCTTCCTTCCCTGGGGCAGTAATAGTCTTTCTCAATGACTGCTACTTTCTCTTTAGGGAGCAAGCCGGGAGAGAGGCGCAAGCCGAGCGCCTGCCCTGACATCCACAGCCCGGGAGCAGGCTGTGCGGCTCAGGAGCAGCAGCCGCCAGACTCGGCACACGCCCGCAGCGCTGTCCTGGCTCTCACGGAGAAAACGTGGATTCCAAGGCAGTGAGATGGCTTCCCAGAACCCCAGGGCAGGCAGGCGCCCGCCCGCGCGTGCACACACACACACACACACACACACACACACGCTTACACTTCCCTGTACCCTGGGGCCATGTCTGAGACACAGCGCTGGCTGCAGAGACAGGGAGGCACTCTCATGTGCTGCTCAGACAATCAGTTCAGAATGGAAAGTGCGTTTGTGCTTGAAGCCCCAACACACACACACACACACACACACACACGCACACTGTGGTGGGGCGTGTCCCATAGTCATGGGCCAGCTGCACCCTGGAGAGCTGCACAGCCCACCTGTGCAGTGGACTGGAGATGGCTAGGTGTGGTGACGCCCGCCTGCACCTCGGCACTGGGGAGGCTGAGGCGGGAGGAGCACAGGCCTGAACTATGTAATGAACCTAAGTGGGAGAAGAAACCAGCCCGGCCACCCAAGAGGCGGCCACAACAGAGCAGATGATGGCACCAGGGTGACGTCAGGAACTGCTTTCCTGCTGGCGTGCGGGCCGGCCCAGAGCTGTCCAGGTCTTCTGAACCAGTGCCTGCGAGCCCAGCAGGCCGTCCCTGCCCGTCACTGGCCCCAGCCACGGCGTCCACATGTGTGTGCCGAGACAGGCTCGGCGCACCCCCAAAGGAGGTTCTGGGGCTCCGGATCGTGGGCCAGGATGGGCCGAGCCGCTTTTGTCTTTGGGATTTCTAGCTCAACACTTAGGGCTGAGGCACGGCAGCAGGGCTGTGGGGCCTCTGGCCCTGCCCCAGCCTCCCTCCCACCTCCCCTCTGCAACTCTAATGTTTCTGGGGCACTGTGAAGCAAAGCTCAGCCCCGGAGCCGCACTGCAGACCCTTGGCTGGTGCTCAGCATAGCGTTGGGGGCTTTTTTCCCCCCACAAGATTGACATGGAATCAAGTAGAGATGTATTTGATGGCTCTGACCACGCAGTGTCCATTTTAAAAGTGAACCGTGGATGCCTTCATACAAAAAAGAAAATAGCATTTTGAGGCTGCAGAGGGAAAAGGCGAGAGCCCCGATGCCAGTGTGTGACTTGGGGTCCCCTTTTCAGCCCCCTGACCATAGCCTCTTCTGTACCGGGTGCTGCTCTTCGAAGCTTAAGAAGAGGTCCTGAGGCCTGAAGTAGGGGGCGGGGGTGGGCGATTCCGGCTGGCGGGCGTTGACGCCCCTTCCTCTGTGGTGCTGTCCCGGGCGCTGTGCGCTTGGCTTCTCTGGGCCTCGCTTGCTCCGCTGGGACGATGCTGCTTCCCACATCCGGGGTCTGGGGGTCCTCCGACAGCCAGGTGCAAGGCAAGGGGGACGAGACGCCGGTGGGGGGGGGGGCTCCTCGGGTCTCCAAGCAACCAATCAGGCGTTTCTCTGCTTTTTGCTTCTGTGTAGGAGGTGGAAGCGGCGCACCAGCGAGGAGTCAGGCCCCTCGTTCTCCAGGGCAAACCTCCTGCTCCCTGCAGCTTCCCCCGCCCCGCCCCGCCGCGCCCCGCAGAAAGCCGGGGAAATGAATCCGCCCGCAGCCTCGAGAGCTTTCTGATTCTTGATTACTACATGATTGCAGCGTCCACTCAGTCCCGGGGCAGAAAAATGGAAAAAAAAAATATTTTTGAGCCCTTTCCAGTCCCTGAACCCGACACCACTGTTCCCCTCTCGCTCTGGCAAGACCTACAACAGGAGTGACCAAGCGGGGGTAAACAAGTTCAGATAAACACTCCGTAGGCTTGCGATGCCTGCCCCACAGCCAGCGCTGAGCTTCCTTTACCGCAGTGTTTTAATGTCATTAAGAATGTAACTTCTTAGGAAAACTAAGAGAGTCTGTTTTTAGCCCAGACATGCAATTAAGGGAATTAGTAATGTGATCCGTCCTCAGCAGCCCCGATATGGCAAAAAATCTTGTGCGACCCTTTATAAAGACGTCCTCACAACCCTCGCTGGAGTTCACCAAGCTCCCCTCCCGGCACGTGGAAGGAAACGAAAAGGGGAGCAAGGAGGCGCTGCCCTGCTCTGAGCCTGGGGTGTGCCGAAGGCGGGTCCCTCCGGGGCATCGGCACTTGCCTGTCTGTGTCCCATGGCTCCACTCGTCCCGAAGGGTGGCGTGAGGGAGACAGCAGGACGCTTTCTGCCACGCTTCTGCTTTCTGGGAAATGTTCCTCTTATGGACCATGCTAGAGAAGCCTTTAATGGCCAGCTTTGGGGCGGGCTCGGGCACAGTCTGTGGAGCCTGGCGCGTCCATGCCAGGCCTTCTCTGTACCTGCAGCCTGTGTGTGGCAGGGCAGAGCCATCTCCCACCTCACCCTTAGGTGCTGCGGGGGGCAGTCCCTGGTTGAGACCGTGGAAGCCCCCAGAGCTGCTGCCCATGGGTCTGCTCCTGCTCAGGTGGGGAAATTGAGGCTGGGGTGGTGGCTGCCGCCAGAGGAAGCAGCGCAGGGAGGAGGGGCTAGCTGGGGAAGCGCAGAGCCCGGCCTCTTGGCTCCATGGAGTCCAGCTCAAGGGGCTCGGTCTCTTCGAGGACCGTCCCAGGGCCCACTGGGATGGCCAGGGTCTTACCTGGGGTGACAAGGGCTTGAGGCACCTGCTGGCCATTCCTAGAGGTGATATCACCCTGGAAGTCGGGCATGGCCACCGAAGGCAGTGGTGCTGGAGGCCCTGAGTGAGGCCAGGTCCTCCGGTGAGGCTGGGCATGCTGTGCCCCACCCCTTGCCACCAAAGTGGGGGCTGCCTCAGCCATTTCTCCCCCGCTGAGAGAGGAGGCCCGAGATAATCAGCGTCTGAAGAGGAAGAGAGGGGCTGGGGAGACAGCTCAGTGGAATAAGTGCTTGCCGGGCAAGCACAAGGTCCTCAGTTCCATCCCTGGAACCACAAAACATAAATAAATAAATAAATAAATGGAGGTGTTGGCCCACGGTGGCAGAGGTCTCCTTCCATGGCCACTGGGCGTCATGGTTAGGGCTGTGGCAGCCCAGGGTCTCATGGTGGGAGGTGGTGGGAGGGTACCATTCAGTTCATGGACACCAGGAAGAAAGACAGCGAGGGGCTGGGCCCAGGGCCTGCTTCGTAGGAACACTGATGCCTGGCTTGCTTCCCCAGGATACTCCTCCTGGGTTCCACCACCTCCCAGGTTACCATGCCTGCAGCATATGACCCTCCAAGGATGCCTAAGGCCCCCCAAAACAGGAGCCAAGATAGGGTCTTCCTCAAGATGGTGTGGTTCCCGCAGGACAACCACAGGGCAGTCAGCTTGGGGTCTACATGTAACTGACCAGTGCCAAAGGAACCTCACTGTTATTACTGTGGTCATTGCCACATCGCTGTTGGTGGTGGTGGTGGTGGTATCGTGGTGATACTATCGCTGGTGCTGGTGTTGAATACATCATTGGTGGTGGCAGTGGTGTTAGTGATGGTGTGGGTGGTGGTATTGGTGTTGGTGATGTTGGTGTAAAGGTGGTGGTGTCAGTGTTTTTGATGGTACTGGTGATATTGGTGTAGTGCTGGTGATGGTGTTGGTGTGATGCTGGTGGTGTTAGTGATACTGGTGTTTGGTGATGTTGTTGATACTGGTGTTAGTGTTGTATTGGTGGTGATGGTGATGTTGGTAGTTTTGGTATCAGAGATGACGGTGTCATTGATAGTGTTGGCATCTGTGACATAGATATTGGTACTAGTATTAATAGTTTTGGTGGTAGTATTGGCGCTTGTATGGGTAGTGGTTCCAGTGATGGTACTGGTGCTGGTGTGTGAGGTTGGTGATACTGGTGTTAGTGTTGTGGTGGTGATGATGGCGATGTTGGTGGTAGTGTTGGGGTAGTGACATTTGTATGGGCCATGACAGTGTTGTTGGCAGTGTTGGTGTTGATGTCCGTGGTGTAGACGTTGGCATTGATGTTACTAGTGTTGGTGTTGGGGGTGCTGGTGCTTTTGGCCCCTGGAAGCACAGCCTGGGCAGCGCAGGGCCCGGGGAACTGAATGCGCATGCTCTCTGCACCTCGCTTCCTCCCTGGTAAGGGTGAAGAAGACCTCCAGGGGGCCTGGAGCTGGCTCCTTGGTCTGAGCAGGACTGCACACCATGTCTTTCACAGCTCTGGCCCCAGGCCATTTTCTCACTGAGCTTGTGGCAGGTGCCCAGAGGAAAGGGGATTTTACATGGACGGAACAAACCCTCCCCCTCTGTCAGAGCCTGGAGATCATGCCACGCCCAGGTTTAGCTTTGAGGGTGTAACTTCAGCACCAGTTGTATCAGAGAGAAGTGTGGCATGGAGGACCCTGACATTTCTGTCAAATGACTGAATGATCATTCCACGGGTGGGGGATGGGTGGCGCATGCAGGCAAGTAAGGTCCAGCGGGCCTCGCCAGTCGCTGTCAGGAGCTATGGCTACCTGGTGCTCGGCAGCACCAGCACTTCTGGGCTCCATGGCAGAGTCAGCCCCAGAGCGGGGACAGACATGACTTCGGGGCATGCAGTCCTGCTGGTTGAGGGGAGCACTTCCTGCGGATCCCAGATCTTTCCCCAAGGTTCTGCTCCCTAAGGAGGCCCAGGCCCCTGGGTTTCTGCTGTCCCCCCAGCTCCGCAGATCAGCCACCAGCCCTACCCCCGATGCTAGTGCAAAGCAGAGTGTGGGGTGTGACCCCCAAATGCACCCTCCCTCTCCCTGTTGGCTTGAAACCCCAGCCTGTGCTCTCCTCCTGGAAAGATATCAGAGGGAGGCTTGCTACTCCATCGTGGCCGGTGCGTCGGAGCTCTTGGTGTTGGAGAAGGGCGAGGGGGAAGGCCGGGCTGCTCCCTCCACGGGTGCTGCATGAGCCGCTGAGCGCACTGAAGGGTGTGCTGCCCCTTCCACCCAAGGATAGCGCTGCACACTCGCAGCTTGAGGGAAGACAGGATTCCTTTGGTTTGTGACTTCAGGGGTCCAGTCGGTGGTCAGCTGCCCCAGAGCAGGAGCATCCTGGCAGGGGCCTGGAGGAAGCGGGGCTGCTGCATTCGTGGGGCTGGAAGCACAGCGCAGGGGAGAGCGAGAGACAGGCCAGGGAGCCCACAGAGTCCTCACAGTCAGCCCCAGCTCATGCTCTGTGGCTTCCGAGCAGGCCCAGAGGCGCATTCTCCTCATCTCCTGCGCGGCCACGGAGCAGGCTGGGTGTGCAGATGCCTCACAGATAAGGGAAGGAAGCTTCAGTTCTTTAGGCAGTGATGGCCTGGGTCACCTCGGCGCCAGCCCGAGCAAGACAGGCCTGGGGGTGCAGGGCCAGGATCAGCTGAGTCCTTGGCTCCTTCCTGGGGCGCATGCCCCTCTCAGGAGCTCTGGGGCCCGAAGCCCCAAAGCCCCAAAGCCCAGCCCCAGCCTGTCACTCCTGCACTGTGAAGGAAGGGGGCTCAGGATCGGGTGGCAAGGGGCTCCCTGAGGGAGGCTGTGTGCTGTCTCCGTCCTGTGCCATGTGAAGGGATGCACGCTGGCCCCTTGCTGCGCCCAAGATGACACAGCGCAGGAAGTGTCCTGGCCAAGACAAGGTTCAGCCAGGTCCAGCACTGTGACAGCCACAGCAGTGCCGGGACCCATATCAGCCCAAGTGGCTCTAAACCCTCAGGAAGGGCGATATTGGGGTGGAGGGCTGCAGGGCTAGGGTTCAGGGCTCGGCAGGGGCTACTGCTCCCCACGCCCCCATCCAACCAGCCAGGAGAGGTTTGGCCGGGAGACTGGCTAAGAAATGTATTTTCCCAACAGGCAGCTCCTGGAAAGCTGAGTCCCCTCCTGCCTCAGCCCCAGAACTGTGACCCCCAGAACTGTGTCCGGGGACGGCAATGGGCAACCCACCATGCGCAGTTGGCTCTGCACGGCTGACCACCCATCCCAGGGGTGCTGCCCAGGCCAGTGCCATGTCCTCTCCTCTCTTTTCTTCCCCCTTCATCCCCCCAGGTCACGGCCCTGCCATGGACGATAACCCCAGAGCCTACACTGGGATGGGATTTTCTTCTTGCTGTTTCCTACCAGAGACCGACTTGCACGAATAACTCTCGACCACAGAAACATGACACCAAAGCATCAGTGCTGGGTGGCAAATTTCTCCATTACCACAAATATCCTTTCTCCTCGAGACCAGATTGGAAGCATTTGGGGTTCTTTGTTGTCCCTGTCTCAGCCAGCCCAGGGAAGGGCAGCTCCGGTGGCCGCACAGCCTGCGCCATGTCTATGCTGGCGCCTGTCACCGCTGGGTGCCCTCTTCCCCCAGTGCCGCCCACTCTGAGCCCCGGCCACCTAGTCCTGTGGCCCCAGCTGTGAGGTCCCTGCCCTTCTGGCCTCGGTTCGCCCCAGTGCTGGGGGCCTCATGAAGAATGAGGGACACGGGCTGGCGAGATGGCTCAGTGGTCTAAAGCACCTACTTAGAACAAGCTCAGCAAACATAAGGACTGCGGTTCAATCCCCCAGCACCACATGCCAGCCAGCCCTGCCCCCTGGTGGGCTGAG
>NDGN011553427.1:23185-53647 GCA_002564285.1 Tympanoctomys barrerae | reverse complement strand
TCTTACAGCTGGGGGCGGGGGGGGGGGAGGGCGGCTGCACAGACCCATGCTTGGCTCTGCCTGGAAAGCCACCAGAATGACAAATCTTTGGACAAATTACTGATTTCTCATCTAATTTACATCCAATTAGTGTGAGTGAAATGAATCATGTGGTCAGCCCCTCAGGGGAAACATTGAGATAACAAATGCCCGGGGCCTCTTTCCTAGGGAACTGACGGGCCCTGGGGGAGTCCATGATTTACCCCTGGGTCAGAGGCGCCCCCCTTCCCCTAGGCAGGTTACCCAGTCTATAGATCAACCCTGCCCCCTCCTGCAGCCCGGAAGGGGTCAGGCTCGTAAAAAAACAGGGTGGGTGAAAACCACATCGTATATGGAGCTGCCCACAGTAAAGATCCCATTCAGATTTGACAGCAGCAATGAGGTTTGGACCAAGAGCTGGGTTCTGGGCTGGTGGCCCTCGTGCTGATTCTCTGCACCCCAAGACCTGCGAAAGCAGCCAGGCCCAGGTTCTGGAAATCCCAACTGGTGCTTCACAGCGCGTGATCTTCACTCCACCAACGATGTACCCAGGGGGCTGTCATTCCTGTAATCTCCACTTTACAGGAGGGGAAACTGAGGCTCTACAGGGCATGCTCTGGTGTCCTCAGCCAGGAAGCGCAAGGACAAGGGTTCTGAACACAGGGAGGATGACGTCAGATCCCGAGCACTCAGCCACCGCGCACTGTCCACTATGTCTGTTTTATAGAGCAGGAGACTGAAGGTCAGACGGTGATATGAAGCCTCCACCCAAGGCCCCCTGAGGGACCCCAGGCAGACAAGGCAGGTCAAGGCCAGTGCTTTCCCTCTGTGTGCAGCCTGATCTACTCAGTGCTCAGGACGTGCTTACAGCTTCCCCGGTGAAGCTGGATGGGCCACTCGCTCCCATGCCGCTACCCAAGGAAGCCAGCAACCCCAACACACACCTTGGTGTGACTGGGCCACTGCACACGGCTTCCCGCATGAAGAGCAGCAGACGGAGTTCGGCACTGTTTTTCTAAAACAAGAAAGATGACTCTGTGCCACCGCTTGAGGTGGGAAGCCTGGGTGAGTGGCAGGGCGGGGCGGGGGCAAGGGGTTCTTGTCTGAACAGTGCAGTAGCTGCATGTTTAGGATGAGTTTGATCTTCCTGTGTAAACTTGTTTCTAGTCTGCTATTTAAAACCTGGCATATGGATGGGATCTCAGCTCCCAGTACTGGCAGTCCTTAACATTCACAGCGACTAAATAAAAAGGAAATTTTAAAAACCAAATGCAGTTTTACCCCAGAATGAGGCAAAGAGAGAACTACTAAGAAGTTAACAACTCCTGAACTTGGGCCCAGCCAACCCTCTAAATGTGGGGGCCTCTGCAATGCAGTGCGGGATTAGGAGACAAGGAGCCCGTGTTTTCTGGGTATATCACGCAGGTCTAGCTTTCAAAACTGGGTCTCAATCCTGAAGTTAGTTAGGGGAAAGGGCACAGACATCACAGCCAGCTGCCAGGGTCTGAAGCCCAGCTCTGTCACTACTCGGGCATCCTCAGAAAAGTTCTTTACCTCTCTGAGCTTCCTCAGCCGGAAATCAGAGCTAAAATAGGACCTAACTCACAAGGATGTTGTAAAGATTATGTGAGCTAATGTTTGCAAAGCATGTAGCACGGTGCTCAGCAGATACCAAGTGTGCAAAAAAAACAAAAAAAACTGTGGTTTTTATCTTCCCATCTGCTGGGGCAGTGAGTGCTACTTCCCCTACTTTCCAGCTTCTGAGGCTGCTGCAGAGGATGCCACTGGTCCACGGGAGCAGCATCCGACCCACCTCTTTCTCAGGGTGCCGGTAACCCGCTGACCCAGGAATGCAGTCCTGGGTGGTGAATGGAATGCAAAGAGAGGCCTGGATGGGCAGGAAGGGAGAATACTAAAAATAGAGTCTGGAGAGATGGAGGGGGATCCTGGGGACAGGTGACTTAGGTCACAAAAGGGTGAGTAGAGCAACAGGGCTCCTAGTGGTGCAGCCAGATTATGTGCTCCCTGGGCCTCCAGTAAAAATAGCAGTTATCAAGGGCTTTCTATGTGCCTCACATGGCCTTAAATGCTTTTCCAAGCTTTGCTTTGGCTTTTGCTTAAGGCTGGAAGTGCCTTAGTTCACTGTCTCCATCAGCACAGATCTTGGCACCAGGTGTATCCTGTGGCAGAGAAGAAAGAACTGCACCCAAGGAAAATGCAGAGATGGCCCCTTCGCCCTAAAGTAGATGATGAAGTCACTTGTAAAGTAGATGATGAAGTCACTTGTCCCAGCACACTGGGACAGAGGTTCCTAGCCACACTTCATGCCCCCACAAGCAAACCAATCCATTGGAACAGCCAGCGAGAGCCCATTCCCTGACCACCCCCACAGAGGGCACTGCCATTCCCTGGATGTGTGACCTCAGTTTTCCGATCTACACAAGAGGAAGCTCATGAAAGCAGCGCCAGAAGGATGTATGTAAGGATGGAATGACACAGCCAGATCTGTACTCAACCCAGAGCTCTCCCCTTCACAGTTGTTGCTACCAATGAGGAAATAGGTTGGGGCGCAGGGGGCGGGGGGGGGGTGTCTCACTGAGCAGCACCAGAGATCAATATCAAAACTTGAATCTGAACACTGCTTAACCAACTGGACTGAGGAGGTGCCATAGGTGTTGCTAGACTTACCTAGGTGCCGGTACAGGGGATCCAGCAATTTGAGGATCAAACCCCAGAGGTGTTTGAGGCTATCTTAGACTCACTGGTCCCCAATCACAGAAGGCTCGGCTTCTCAGGGGCTGACTCCCAGCCACCTGCCATTCCAGGTCCTATTCCCCCAGAGCATCCCTTGGGAGGAAGAACTT
Source organism: Tympanoctomys barrerae (assembly GCA_002564285.1). NCBI lineage: Eukaryota > Metazoa > Chordata > Mammalia > Rodentia > Octodontidae > Tympanoctomys > Tympanoctomys barrerae. Next base: position 50,765 of record NDGN011553427.1, on the reverse strand, counting down.
TATCCTGACTTGGAGATTTGCCCCAGGCACCGAGGATGCGCTGGCTCAGAGCTTCTGCCTCGGAGCCTGCCACCGTCAAGACTTATGGCTGGCTCATCCCTCCCCCTCACTGGGTCTGGCTACATCACTTATCTCCCCGACGCTGACCTGCCAGCAGCTGCAGGAGGCTCTCTCCAGTAAGATTTGATTAATGAGGTTCAGCAGCAACAAATCAGTCTTATGGAGCAGCCCTCCCCTCTTGGGGACACACTCACAACAGCGGCTGCATACAAACGGCCTGGCGGGTGTGGGGCATCTCCCAGGCCTGGCTGTCCGCAGCCCCAGCCTCTGCACCCCAGTTCCAGCTCCAAGAGCCAGACAGGCTGGACTCAGCCCCCATCAGCAGTGCACACTTGGCCAAACACAAGCAGGAGGCGCTTGCGTCTGCCCCTTATCTTCAAGAGAATAATAGGATCCTCCTATCAGGGTACATAATCACAGCCACCATTTGTGGATTTGCTATGGGCAAACCACTGTGTGAGTTTATTTAATCAACAGCTGTACAAAATGTAAATATTACTGTTCCCCTTTTACAGATGAGGTAACTGAGGTGTGAGTGAGCAGGTAACTTGCCCAAAGTCACATAGTTAAAAAAGGGCAAAGGTGGAATTTGAATCTCAGCTTTCTGACTTTTAGTTATACTTCTTCATGTGTTTCAAGTTTTGCCTGTTTGGAAACATGATGAATTCGATGACTCTCCTTGGCAAAACACACACATCTATCCACTCATTGCCAGACAACTTCAGCATGTGCAGGGGCAGCTACTTTTAACTCCACCCACAGTCCTGACAACATCATTCATTCTCAGCAAAACTTAGACACAACCCCTCCCAGCCTCACTCTCTCCTCTAAGGAGAGACCACCCGGAGAGTCTCCCGTAAGGAGCGCCCACCTGCAAGCACCCATGCAAAACCTACTCTGGGTCAGATGTGCCAACTCAAGTTCGGCTTCCCAATCTCTTCTGCTCACTGCCATTTGGAAAGTTCATATGCTGGGAAGGCACGGCTGTTTTTTCTCTCTGAGCTTCCAACCACTATATGTGCATCACCCACCTCACCCTACCCCTTCTCCTTACCCAGACTGTTTTATTGGAACTGTTTGTTTCTCAAGTAGTTACAGGAAGCCCATGGCACACCAAGGTCCATCTGCTTCTTTATGGTATAATCTACGCATCATTCAAGTACATGTCCCTTGAGCCATTGGTGACCCCATGTCACCTTCCTGGAAGACTTCGTGAAGTGGGTACCTTGCTCAGTCACTGCTTGCCCCCACTTCCTCTTGCCCCTGGACCACCAGACTTGACCCACACCTCCTCCTTGTTAACGGACAGGGCTCCAGGGCTCCCTTTTCTGTCCTCCCCTTTACCTTCCCCAAAGCCCTCACATCCCAGAAACATTCGTCAGGGATTTGCCAATAGTCACTTTCTCATCCGCTGGGGCAAGAGTCATCTTTGCATATAGATGTTTGTAATAGATGTTGCATTGATTATGTAAAGTTCTTTTGGGAATCGCCTGGCCATTTCTGGGTCCTCACTGACCAATTCCACCTCCAGCACACATCTCGGATCTCCTGGGTCAGCAGTGCTGAGCCACCTGGGCTAGCAGCTGTGGGGTGAGAGCTTAGCCCTGTGGCAGGGATCTTCATGGTCCACTCTACTTTGAATGAGCTGGCTGAAGAAGGTTCATTCAAGCTGTCTGTTTGCTCCTTAGCAGAAATGACAACAATGACCTTGGTGATGATTTTTAATATACTTGCAGCATCAAAGCAAAGCATCCTCCTCCACTAAGTCATTCTAACCTCACAATGACTTGTGGGAGAAGGGTCATTACTATGCCCACTTTTCAGATAAGAAGAGCAGGGCTCTGAGAAGAAACTGGGCCAAGATTATACGGCTTCCATGTGGCAATTCCAGGATGAGAGCACAGTGGAGTAGACAGTGAGAGCTGTGCTTTTCTCTTACATCATTTTGTCTAAGAGTTCGTTTAGGGAGAGGGACATTTACTATAAGGTGCTTTGAGGTACTTCCCCAAGTTTTAGTATCCCTGAAGGACTTCAGGGAGCATCGCTGTTCTCTGTGTTTTTTCTAGGAAGGGGTATAACTGTTCTATGTGGGATGTTTGGGAAGGGTGGGAGGTGTGTGGGTTTGGTATCTCTGTAGGCTGAGTGTGCATAAGTGTGAGGAAGAGGGTGTGGGTGAGGATGAGTATGTGGGGAAAGAGGCACAGAGTGCATAGTGGGGGTGTGCTGTGCATGCTGCCGATGGGTGTGAGCCTTGGACTGCTTCCCCCGCTGTGTATCACTCTGCACTGTGCTTTCAGGGCCCAAGAATGATAGAGCCTACTCTGAGACCCATTGCTCGAGACCACAGCTCTGTGGCAGCCTTGGAAGCTACCTCAATGTTCCCACAAAGTCCTTCAGAATCCCTTAATCCAGAGGTGAGAGCTATTAGTTCCACATGAATTTGCATAACGCTCCCGGCCCTCTGCATCTCTACCACCTGGGGCTTTCGGCCTGATTCCAACCCACCTTTCTGTGACCATATCCTGCACCTACAGAATGATGGGCTTCCTTTTCTGGTGGGTCTGCTCACTGATTCCAGAGCAACTCTGAACACTTGAGGCACACTCTGAACCTCAGAGCCTCACTCTTCCTCCAACCAACCTCCAGCTACTGAGTGGCTGAGGTCCAGGGAGGCTTCATCACTGAGGGGCCAGAGGTCTTGAGGTGCCAGAGAGAGCTCACAGAGACTCAGGCTTCACTCTCCCTCCTCCGTCATGGCCTCTACCCTTACTAGTTTCCAGATGGCCCCAGATATTCTGGAAATGACTCCTACATCATTCAAAACATTGGTTTGTGGGTGAGAGACAAGGCCAAACTGGTAGGTATGCAATAAGCTCAGGCCAGAGGACAGCAGACCTTCCCTGCTGCCTGCTCCCAGGCCGGAATTTCCCAGAGTAACTCTGGAGCTTTCCTTGGAGCTGCCTGCTCTGGATTTTACCTGAGCGTGGCATCCCCATGTGCCAATTCGAGTCACACATTTAACCAGAAGCACATTTTCCAGCTTGTTCCTCCACCAGGCTGGGCTCCAAATGCCTCTTGTGGTTGTTTCCCGAAATCAAATCCAACCTCAAAGCATGAAGATTTGCCATTATTAAAGACGAGCAAAAGCATATGCCCCAGGCTCTGGAGAGAATTTCTAATGAGGATTCCAGAGATCACAGCCGACTCATGAGCTCTTGGAATCCAACGGGCCTTTAATAGTCCTAGAGCCTTCTAATTACGCTCCCTGCACATCCCAGCTGTACCACTGCCATGCTTGCATCACTCCCATGACAGAGACCCGTGTGATGTAGACACAGTATTTAAAGTCGGTGTATAAAGGGGGAAACCAGGCACGATCAAAATTATTCTTACTAATCCCTTAGGAGGGAGACCAATACACCAGCTCTCTGTGAGTCCAACATGACGATGCACTGGAACAAATCACTTTCCTTTGGATTAAGCAGTAGATGAGGTTGTTGACTTGATTTGAGGGTCCACACTATGTAAAAGATGTATGTCTTAGAATACCAGAATCACCCTCAGGGTGATACTCTCACGAAGGAGGTACAGAAAAACTAAACGTCACTGGGGAAACATCAGGCTCCATCTCCCATTTTCTGCTTGTCCTCTGAATGCAATGGGGAGATCAGACTGCCTCACTTTATTCTCCCTACACAAGCTTTACTTTGTTATTGTTGTCATTGTTATGCTGTGTGCAGGTACATGACTGAATTCAAATACATGAAGTACAGTCTCCCTGGAAAATCCGCCCTCCACACCACAATGCTTGCATCCTTCCCAGCTACTTTTGCATTCTAACACCACTTCTTCCAGGAGAACTCTCAGCTCACCTGTGCTGGAGGTGGTAGCCTCTACCTCAGAACTCCCATGGAGGCTTATTTGGCTAATGAATGGCCTGGGTTTGTAAGTCAAAGCCCTTTCTTTTTCTTCTATTCAATCTCAGGCTCTCTCTGGATGGAGATGCCATTCTTCTCATAATGAGCACCCAGTTATTGTGTGAGGAGTCCATGTCTCCCAAACCAATGAGAGGCCAGCAGCCAAGCCCTGATAGCTCTTGTCCGGAGACTACCTGGTATGCGAATAACTGAGGATGCCCTCTGCTTCAGGCCTAAAACCTAAAACATGCCTGTGGAGGTGTCAGTAACTCTATATGTCCCATTACAGGTGACTCTGAGAGTCACCTTTCTCCTTTACCCGGTCCTTCTGGTCCTGGGATTTCTGTTTTCTTCCAGAATCCTGACACACAGCTCTGACTGCATACCAGCAGCTACGTGCCTCTCCTTTCTCCTTTGCCACCCACTTCCCTATGGTCAGGCCTGTCCCCATGCCTCCAGAGGGATGGGGCTCATAGATCTAGATGCAAATCCTACCTCAGTCTCTTTAGTACTTGCTTGACCATTCACAGTTCATTTAACTGCTCTGAGCTTGGTTGTTTCATCTATAAAATCAAGATGATGACGAAGGTTTGTGGACATAAGGTTTAATGATCTATGAGTGGTAGGAGTCTCAGTTCAGATCGCAGCTGGAATTTGGACCAATGTAGATAGCATTTAAAAGCAGGTCAGACTAAGGCTCTACTCTTAGATCCTGAACTTATTCACCTGCTGTGTGACTCTGGGAAATTTACTTAACATCTCAGCTTCAGATCCTTCACCAGTAATACAGGGATAAAAATAGTACCGAAACCATGGGGCAGCTTTGTACTGAAAGGAGATAACTCACATTAACAGCTTAGCACAGTGCCTGGCATTTAATCAGGACTTAAAACTGTGATCCATTAATTATTGGCAATTATTAATTATGTCGGTGGACTGGTAGGAAATCTAGATTTACACGAGGATTTGCATGGAGTTTTATCTACAGGATTTTTTGAAAAGCAAATAAGAGATTTCTCTCAGGTATTGATTGCTCCATGGGGCAGCATAGTGCCCTACCCTGCTGAGGGAATGAATGGCAGTCAGAAGGTAGGGGAAGGAGACACTGTCTGGCACTGGGTTACAATGAGTGGCACTTAATGTCTTAGGGAAGTGGCATTTCCAGGAAATAGAAGACATCTATTTATTGAGCAACTGTTCCGTTCCCAAGTCCACACTTGGTGGTAAAGACTGCATGGTAAACAGGCTCACAGCTGGTTGTCGTGGAGCAGAGTCTAATGGAACCTCCAGCTCTGCCTGACGCAGGCATTCATAGAGGAGTCTGGGGAAGCAGAGCCTCCCAGAACAGTCACTGACCTCACAGGAGACACCCAAGGAATCTACAGCAATAGACAGGGAATACAGGTGAGACTGGATGGGCAGGTGGGAGCGCAAGGGAGAAGAGGCTGCTCTAGGTGGGGAAGCTTGAAGAAATGAAGGATCCTAGTGTGCATAGCAACTCCTACTATGCATCCTTACCTCGATGAGGGATGGTGATGGTCTTCGCAGGGTCTCCTGGGCCCTGAGCCACCACCTCCCCCCAGTCATCCTACACGCTCAGCTCTCCCCAGCGCACACTGCCCAACACACTCAGCACATGCACACCTCACAGGTCATGCGCAAGCTGAGAGACCCCCTCCCACCCTTCACACACCACTCTTGCTTCCCGTCCCCTCTCTCCAGTGCCCTGTGGGCTGTGGGGGCAAGACTGTCCTAGGCCCCATGCAGGCTCTGCCACTTACCAGCTACACAACTTGGTATCGTTAATAGACCCACTGAGTCTCAGTTTCCCTTTTCTGTGAAACAGGAATAGCAAGAGTCCCCACCCCACAAGGCTGCTCTAAGGATGAATGTGCTCACGCACATAAAAACTCTTCTTGGCGACCTAGAGATGGAGGCAAGGGGAGCGTAAAGGGAAATAAAAAGCATTAAGATGTGTTGTGTGCATGCATTGACTTCCCACATTGAATGTAATCATCATGTACTGCACATGTGTACTAAGAACAACTTTACAATAAGATTAATTTTAAAAACTGTATTTGGCTCAGTGCAGGTACTAAACACAGAAGAGGGCCCTATACACAAGCGGTGCTGGCTTCCTCCACTGACACAGGCATCCCTGTGCACGCAGGGGGCGCCTCCCCAGAAGCCAGGCCTGCCACCATCCCCCTGCTAGCCCATGTAGAGTCACAGGGCCTCAAGGGCCCACAGCCACCACCTCCCCCCAGCCATTCTACCCACTCAGATCTCCCTGGTGGACACATTCTGACATACTGCCCAACACACTCAACAACCCCTTAATCAGGCTGTGACCCCCTTCCTTTGTCACCCAAAGATCCCAGGACCAGCCTCCTTTCTGTGCAGCTCCTGCCGGGAGGCCTACTGAGGCCCTTTTGTGGGGATGCCCAAGCCAGCAGAGGTTGCCAGGAATCAGGCAGTCTGAGAAGGAGTCTCTTCCCCATCTTCTCTCTTATCCACAACAGCACCCTCTCTCCTGGTCCCCGCTCCACTCGGTTCTTGGGGTCAAGCCCCACGGCTTCTCCCCTCCTTTCCCTTCCAGCTCCTGCTCCTCCACAGCCTTTGTTATCTCAACTACTTTGAGCGACTCCTCTTTTCTCTCCCTCGACTCCTCTGATGCTAATCTCTCTCCATAAATCATACCCTCTAATCTTTTCATCACCTTTCTCTGATTAAAGCAGCCTCGGGGGTTGGGAGCCCCAGTCCTCGGTGACTAAAGCGCTTTGATGTCCAAAGACAGTCCCCTAGGCTGTGGGAGGGCGGGCTGGTTGGCTGGCGGTCAGGCCTTGCCCACCACGTGCGCAGCCAGCGTCTATGCTGACTGCTCTGGAGCTGTCCTGGGCTGCCTGCGCGGCCCGCACCTCGAGGATTTCACAGATCTCTTCATGAATATTTCTCACTACATACTGGATGTCATTATTCTATTGAGAATCAATTAGCCCAAATGTTGTTATGACAGCTACAGAAAAATGATATTTTTAGCTTTACTTTATGCTGATCTGTCTCTGCACAGAATTATTGAAAACCTTAAAAGTAATCTAGTGGTGACAGGGGCCTTCGTGGCAGACGGAGGAGCGATTGATCAGGGCCTGTGGAACTGTGGGAAGTGCCTGTTCAATGAAACAGGCGCCCTTCAGAAATAACTTTCAGGGCACAAGGCAGTGCAAGACAGGGCAAGGTCCTTAACCTGAGGGAACCCCGGTGTCTCTATCTGTACACAGAGCCACCCCTACCTTCAGTGTAGGGATACATGAGCACGGAGTGAGCTTATGCATCTTCACCTGTGTGTGGACCTACTGCCAATGGTTAAGCAGGAGGCCTTGGAGCAAGGCTTCGGAGGTTTGAGTCCCAGCTCCGATACTTGGTAGATGTGTGGCCTTAGATAGGTAGCTAGCTCTCTTTGTGCCTCTGTCTTATTAATCACAGTAGGGATGAACCAAGCCTGTTTCATAATGGTGTTATGACTATCCAAGAGCCAACACAAGTAAAACACTTAAAAACTGGCCTGCCTCAGAAGAGGGTTAGCTCATTTAATGTGTGCTGACTGTTACTAACATCTGCTATTACATTTGTTCACCCTGTCCCCTGGCCTAAAATCTTCCCTTTCCCAGTATGGCAAGTTCAAACCCTCCCAACAGTGACACCTAGCTCAAATGTGACCTTTGCCACTATACAGACAGACTGGGACTGGGGTTCTGGTTCCAGTAATCCCGGGATGACCTTGGACAAAGCATGTGACCTCTCTGTCTTAGTTTCCTCATTCACAGGAAGAGGATACAAGTTTCTTTACTCCTCAAATGAAGGGCTGGATGTGACCTCCAGGTCCCATTCAGTTTTCAATCTGGATCAGCAATTCCTCTTGGAAAGATCAGCTCTCCTTGGAATAGTTTCTTTAAACACCTGCATACTTCTTCCCACCAGGAGCAAGGTTACAGATTTACAGTAAATAAGGAAGCTGTTGTATGCCAAAAAGGAAAAAAAAATTATCTTTAGCTGGGAAGTCTTTGGGGGGAGAAGCAGTTCCAGGATCCTCCCTAAAGGTACACCCTCTGCCAAGACAGGAGCTGGTGTCAGGAAAAAGGTTGAACCCTTCTGAACACCTCTGCTTCCAGCCAAGTCCTGCCCACTCTCCTGTCCAGCAGGCTTTGTGTCACTAGAGTTTAACAGCATCTGATGCCTGACATCTTTCAGCAGAGAAAGAGCCAGAGGAACAGGCTGGTAGAACACCCCAGGGACACCCAGAATGCCCTGTGTCCTCTGCTGGCCACCCCTGGCTCCCTGCCTGAATAAATTCGTGCAGTGCTCCAGGGCTCTGTGTGCACTGGCCTTCATTATGCAGCTGTGCTGTCCTCTCGTCTGGGGTTACCTTCTCCCCTTACCCATGTCGCCTCATTGCACTTCCTGCTGCTGCCAGAGCCTCTGTCATGGTATGTCTCTGACTCCTGCTCTTCAAGCACAAGCCTAGCTCCCCAGCGAGACAGAGAAAACAGTGAAGCAAGACTCAGCACCAGCGCTCAGAGTGTGGGGAGGGGCTGCCCCCCTCCTCATCACCACGCTGCTTCCTGCACACCACTGTTCTCCATGGAGGTGGCCCTCCCCACCACAGCCTCCTCTTTGGCCTCTGGAGTGACATCCTGGCCAACCCTGTGTTTGAGGTCACCTTGTACAGCCACTCAGTTGTGCACTGCACAAATCTCTGGTGCCATTCACATAGGTCATGCTATGATGACATGCTCGGGGTAGTGTAGCACCGTGTCCTTGCCCCTAAATGGAACCTTTTAAAAAACTTTCATTGCTTCTGGATGCTCTGACTTTGAAAGGACCTGCCCCAAACACACATACTAAACCACACCCATATGCTTCAGTTAGTAATTGCCTGCTATAAAATATTTAGAAAAGATTTTTATAATTTGACTTTTGAAATGATTTGGCTCTGAGCAACTGCTTTTTGTTCAGCTCTGATTTCTCAGCAATCACTCTGCATTCTTCAGGATTCTTGAGGAAAGAGAAAATCAAATCTGCAAACTGATTTCAAACATCAAGCAATTTTTATAAATTTAGCCATTAATAAAGTGGATCTAATGTTTTATAGACATTTCATTAAATATCTACTTTAATGTGCTTTGTTTTTACATTTGGAGTCAATAATGTTTTCTAGAATTCAATTATTTTCATGCGTCCAAAGTATGGACACAATCCCTTCTCTATTTTTTCCCTAGTAACAGAGGGAAGCTTATAACTTTTAAAGACATTTTATTGAAGTATTAGTGATAAGCAGGTAGTTATGTGCCCCTATTTATTCTTGTGGTCCGATTTTTTTTTTTTTTTTTTGTATTTTAGGGCAGGGTCTATAGCATCTTACTATGTAGATCTGACTTGTAGTGATTCTCCTGTTTTCAACCTCCCGAGTGCTGGGATTACAGGTGGGTACCACCACACCCAGTCTCAATCACTGTCTCAGCGTTTCCTCCCCGGGCGGGGCTGGCACAGCACTCTGGGGATCTAACCCGGCTGCTGTACTCTGCCTAAGCAGGTGTGTTAGTCTGCTGAGCTATCTGGCCAGCCCTCCTGAACATGTTTTTTTTAACGGCTCTTCCTTTACCTCTAGGATGTGCCAGTTGGAGCTCTCAATTGTATAGCCACCTTGTAGTAAAGCAAGGAGCATAAAGAGAAGGATGGGCCAAGTGAAGACCTCTCCCAGCATCCTTTCTAGGACAGGCTTTGGTCCCTTCTCCTGGCCACCCCCATGTGGTCCAAGGACACTCATCTTCCACTCTACCCCTTCCCCAGGAATCTTCTAGATATACCACAACAGAGTCCAGAACAAACCGCCTCTAGTGCCTCAGACAGTCTTTTTCTCTCCCTCAGCCAAACAAAGCCTGCTCACCGAAGTCCTCATTTCCGGCAGCAGGAATGACATCTTTCTTAGAAGGCTAGTAATGAACATTTTCATTTCCTTTTGTGAAACCCCACTCCCATCCATAAGGGTGTGCTCTGGCCCTGTGACCCCAACAATGCAATCACAAAATAACCCTGCATTGATACATATCCCAGAGTCTTAATCTATATATCTTTAACTCTCTTATGGAAGAGGCAGAATAGCAGATAAACAATCAGTTTCGCTTTTTAGCACCCATCAGCTTGTGTTATGAGTGTGTCCTTAGGTCTCCCTCTCATTCATCGTGGCTTCCCCACTGTTGGGTCCCACCTGGCACACAGAAGTGCTGTCTAAATTATGAGATGAATAAACATGACGGCAATTGTCTGCTAGACTGTGAGCTCCTTGAGAGCAGGGACTGTGCTTGCCCATTTCTGCCTCCACCATTGCATGTGCTAGCTTATGGCAGAGGTTCAACAGAGCCCAGAGGACTGTGAAAAGTGTCACTGAATGGACAGATGGACAAATGGATGGACAGGTAGATGGATGGATGGATGGATGGATGGATGGATGGATGGATGGTGGATGCATAGAGTGATACACAGCTGCATGGATAAGTATATAAATGGATGATGAGGTAGGTGGTTGGATGGGTGGATAGGTAATGAGACAGATGGATTTATTAGATACATACATAGATGGATGTATCCTTAACCTGTTAAACTGGGTTCCAAGAAGAAAATACAGCTACTTGGACCTCCTTAATATTTTGTCAGGTTTTATCTCCAACTCCTATGAGGCATGGCTGCTTTGTGGTTTCCTGTCCTTGGACCCCCAAGATAATCTTATTGTCCTTACAATACACTTCTTCTATTGGAGGCAGTTTGGAAATTGGAGTCTGGGGAGAATAACTGATGAGGTGGAGGCCAAAGTCTCACAACCAGCAAAGAGTAAAGCTAGAATTTGGAAACTGACTTTCTTTAAAGCCAGAAGGTCTGTTTCCTCTAACTAAATGACCCTAACTCAGATAGGCATCCACCTCCCAAGTAGAGTGGGGGTGGTGGCAAAGAGAAACTAATATTTACCTCTCGATTACACCACAAGTCAGTCTGAGGAAGCATAGCATATTTGTTTCCTCTTGAAATCTTCCCCAAAGAAAATGCTGTAAGGTTGGCTGGTTATGAGGGTGAAGTCTGTTTGGGTCGACTTCAAGTCTGTATTCTGGGAATGCAGGTCTGTGCCAAATGTTGACTTGACTTTGATGAACAAATTGGCTGTCGCTCCTGAAGCAGTCCACTTGCTCCTCGTGGCGTCCTCAACAGCTGCCGTGTCATCTTGGGTTACCCACTGCCTTTTCTGGGCCTCAATGCTTCATCTATAAAATGAAAACTTGAAAGACATTATGAAGCCTATCTTGTTTTAACATTTTGAGGTTTGGTGACTTGTCCGAGATCACTAATATAATCCTGCTCCAAATGATTACTATCTTTTGAGTGGAACAGGTCTTAGGTCATCAATCCTGAAGTAAAACGCTCACTTTATTAGCTTCCACTCAAGAATAAATAATACAGTATGATTTTGTCATCTTTCACTGTGCCCCTCACTCATGTTCTTCTTGATAACTAAAATTCCTTCCTGCTTTTTTCATGTTTCAATCCAGCTCACCTTTCTAAGTTAGTTTTCTCCAGGATACTTCCCTGATCCTTCTTTTGGAAATGACCTTTCCTTTCTGTGTCCTTCCTGCTGAGTTTATCTCCTTGCAAGGTCTGATTGCCTCTACAAGGTGGGGAGTGTCCAGAGATAGGCAGTGGCTTGCTCAGAGCTCTGCACACAACAGACATAACTGCAAATTTAATGGTGTGGACAGCTAGGCAGTGATTTTTATAGTATTGCAGAAGGATAGTTTATGACCTAGTAAATGTTCTCAGATTATTGTTGCTTTTTTTAAAAAAAAAACAGATCACAAAACAGCAAGTATGATATGATATAACATTTTCCTGAAATGTATTTGAAGAGGTAAGAAGAGATGTGTTTGTGTGCCCAGGACATTCACGCACAGCAGCAGGATTTGGGGTGACTCTGATTTTTCTTCTTTCAGCATTTCTGCAGTTCTAAATGTTCCAGAATGAACATGTATTATTTTTGGAATGGGAAAAAAGAGAGAAGCTATTTAAAAATAAATAAGTAAATGTTTGTTTAGTGAATGAAAGTACAGGGCTCCAGTGTGTTACGGGAGACTCTAATTTGGACTGGATCTTGGAACAGAGTCATTCCCTGCCAGCCAAGTCCCCCTCACCACCCAGTCACTGCCAATGGATCCCCAGTGGGGCTTCTAACTGTGGAATTCCTCCTGCAGAATTCGCAGTTATCAGTAATCACCCAGGATTGTGTAGGAGTCACAGTGGTCCTGCTTCTACTGATAGCAATAATCCCAGCCCCTCTGGGCTTATAGCCCGTTGCAGTTTACAAAGAAGTTTTACACACACCTCCACATTTACTCTTTGTAATCCTGCAAAATATGTGGTAATGGGTCACCTGGTCACAGCTGTAGAAATTGGAGTCTGGGGAGAACAACTGATGAGCTGGAGGCCAAAGTCTCACAGCTAACAAGGAGTAGAGCTAGGATTTGGAAGCTGACTTTCTTTACAGCCAGATCCTCTTCCACCAAGGGGACAAATGTCCTGGTGCACAGATTAAGTAGGGTGTCTAGGGTGACAAGACATCCACACCTCTGCATGTCTAGGGTTGGCAAGTTTAGAGCACAGAAATTTTTTGCCAAAGACTACAATGTTCAGGAGCTCTCCAAGGAAGACCCACTCAGCAAACCCTGATTAAGGGATGTGCCTACCCAATGGCCTGGGCAGTGCAAGTCACCATTGAGGTGCTTAGTGGCTGTGCCCCGTGCAGCAGTATGAGCAGAAGAGTTAGGGCCATTGTGAGAAGAGGCACAGTGTCAGTTCTGCCTAAGACACAGCCTGTACTAGAAGCTGCAGGGGAGCTTACCTCTCTCAGAGCCAGATCAGAACTGAACTTGAGTTGAGCTGTGATCCTGAGGGCTCAAGGCCAGTCGCCAAAAAGCCTTACAGCTTCTGGTTCCAGGAACAAAACAAAACCAAACAAACAACATGAAAAATCCCCTGACCTTAGAAGTCACAGATTGTCAGAAATGTCCCCTTTGCTGCCTCCAAAGAAGATATTTTTCTTCCCCACCATTCTCTGCTCCCCTACCTCCTGTAGATTCATCTAAAGATTAATTATATTTTCTTCATAAAATATAATTATAAGAAAATAAAATGCAAGATATTAGAAAATATATTAAATATTGAGTTTGTATATAACTTCCAAATAAAACTCTGTTCAATATTTTAATGAGAAACTGGAGTTTGCTTCTAGAAACATATTTTTTAATATCAGGTTTTATACTGGAAATGATTACACAATTGATCAAATGATTTTACAGAAATAACCCAAACTTTTAATGAGGACTTTTAAATTCTTGATAGGCACCATCAATGAAAGTTTGTTTTCACAAATGATAAAATATTTAAAATCATTTTAAAGCAAGTATTTAACACAATGGTGGAAATTATATTTACAGAATAGAACAGGCCTTTTCTTTATTCGCAAAGCTAATGTTGGAATTGCTTGTACTACAACAAATGACCGTAGGGTTCAATCAAACTTTTCTGCACAGAGGATTTCAAAGTCACAGAGGCACTGTAATGTGGACTCCAGAAATGGACTGTCGGGACAGTCTCCTTGCAGGGAGCTCAAATGGTGCTAAGGGGCAAAGCAGGTGACAAAGGGCAAACACATCTAAGTGCCAGTGAAACCAAGACCCGTGATCACGGATGGAGCCTCGGGGCCACGCTGCCTCCTTGATGCCACCCCAGGCTGGACACGTCCTAGACCCCTTGAACATACAGACTCCAGCGGCTCTGCAGAGGCTCTGGGTCATCCTGGCCATCGTGTGTTCTGCTACCCATTGCTCTGCATGGCTAAGTAGGGGATACCTCCTGGGCCGTGCCCAGCCCACTGCAGCGGGACAGCCAGTACCAGACGCCGCGCATACAGCTGGCCCCTTGCTGAAATTTCAGTGCACTTCCCGAACTCATCCAAGGCACCCTGACAGGGACCAAAGCCACCTGCACTGGATGTCCCCACATCCACAAGCACAATGGGAGCCTCCCCAAGGACCCGAGGGACTTTCCTGACGCTCAGGTTCCCAAATACTCCCTGAAAGGACCCAAAAAGTGCCACGGTCCAAGAATCAGGCCCAAACCACTACTCAGGCATCATCCACGGGAATAGGAGATGCAGGCTAAATTCTGCGACTTGTCGCTGTCAGCAGACAGGAGCAGGAGAGACAGGAGGGAAATGGAGATCGGAAGACTAAGGCAAGACTGAGCAGACTGGGAGGGAAACAGACTGGGAAAATGAACAGAAGGCGGAGGGGAGAAGAGAGACCGAAGCTGGCCTTGGGGAGACATTAATAGAGGAGCAAACATAGAAGGAAGTGAAGGGACCCGAGATGTGGCGCGAACGGGAGGAAGACAAAGGCGAAGAACCTAGGGGAGCAAGACCAGAATCGGGAGGGAGCAGGGGAGGAGGCGGCTGTGGCGGCGACGAAGCGGCGCCCTGAGAGCTCGGCCTGAGAGCTCCACACGTAGGCGGAGGCCGTTTTCACCGCAGCCGCTCCTCAAACACAGGACGCAAGCGCCCTTTGGAGAAGTCGCTCTTGGCAGAAACGCTAACTCCATGGGCAAGTGCAAATGTAAAGAGGCCCTGAGAGCACTTTGTGCAAATATCAGGCCGAGAAGTGCTGCGCCCGCGGAGCTGCCGGGCACCTCAGCGCCCCCGCGTCCGGGCAGCGCGCTAATTCACTTTGCGGTCACCTCCCGGGCGGGTGGGGTCGGCGGGCGGGCGCTGGGGCGCAGCGCGCGGGAGGGCACCGAGCGCACCACGGGGCAGGGGCCGCGCCCCGCCTAATGGAGCCAGAGACAGATCAGCAGAAGCGAGGCAGGCGGGGCGGGAGCGAGGGCGAGGACCCGCGGGGTGCAGTCAGAGGCTTGCAGCACAGAGTGCTGGGCCCGGCCTGGCTTGGAGGCTGGGATTCCACCTGCAGAGGCGGGAAAGATAGACAAGCAGGTGGGGCCTGTCCAAGACCCCCAATCACCAGTGTACTGCTTGTAAAATGGGGAAACAGAGGCTGAGATGGAAAAATAAATTGGCAAACAAGGTTCATATATGTTCACTTATGACAAGGACAACCCTTTCAAGACCGTGTAAACGTCCGGTACCGTTTTAGAGGCTGTACAGACATTTGCCAACATAGTCTTCCCCAGCTCTACCTAGGTCCAGTTTACAGGACTGAATCACAGAGAGGGCCAGTCACTATCCAAAGTCATGCTGACAGTAGCTGGCTGGTAAACCTGAAGGTCTGCTTGAGTCTATGCTACTTTAGCATATGGGGGCAGGTAACAGTAGTGTCCACCTTTTACAAGGAAGGAAGGAAAATTTAAAAAGCTGGGCCCTTGATCTGTGTTCCATAAGCAGAAAGGAGCCAAACCAGGTCTTACAGCATCAAGCACTGAGGAGCTGGTGGCAAGAACATGGACTGTAGGATTGAGTGACTTGGCTTCAGTGTTTTCTTCTGCTGCTGTGTGATGTCAAGAGAAATGATCCTGTCCCAGAGGATTCTGTCCAACTCCATAAGGTTACTGTAAATATTCAATGAGAAATGTGCCTAGAACATGACATAGTTGGTGTCCAGTACATTTATCGGCTCAGTTTTTATCAAGCCCTGTGCTGGAGCTTGAGGAAAGTCAGAGAGTACTATACATAAACATTCCCTACCAAGGAGACCAGGAAGGCTGGGGCTGGGGTGACCAGAGAGAGCTATGGGGAACCAATCTCTGTAGAAGAAACGAGAAAGCCTGTCTGAGGAAGTGCTATTGAAGCTGGAAGATGAGATGGAGCCAGGAACTGCAAATTGCGTCCAAGTGGGAGGGCACTAGTTCTAAGGAAAGAGCTTGGCAACTTCAAACAATTGGTAGCAGAAGCAGCAGAGGGGGAGCATAGTGACAGAAAAAGGTCTATGGCTCGGTAAGCCATAGATTTTATTACACGCTGCATGGGGAGTCATGGAAGACCTGTAGAGAAGGGTGGCATAATGCAAATTTGATTCCTCTGGCTGTCACATGGAACTTGGAGAGGAAAAAGAGTGGAAGCAGGACATTGTCAGGAGAGGAGGGTCTATCCAGGCCTGAACTGAGAGGCATTAAGATTAAAAGACATGTATGAATGCAAAAGTACTTCCTTATAAGATAAATGCTATATATGCCTACTTCTTCACCACAGATTGGTGTTATTGGGTCTAGGAACCAATTTCCAAGTGTTACCATTCACATCTAAAATGGTCCACAAAATGTGTTCAGAGTTGTGTTTTCAGAAGGTGATTGGATCATGTGGGATGTCATTAATCTACAGTAAGATCATAATTTGATGGCCTTATGGGGAGGACATGGGAACAGAAGGTGGGCCTCATTGAAGGGAGGGTCAGTTGGGTGTGACCTTGAGGGGACTCTGTCCAGACCCTTTCCTCTTGGGCTGTCTACCTGCTCTCTCTGCTTCCCAGCTGCTGCAAGGTGCTCTTCCACCACACTCTTTAGCCAGGATGTGTCTGCCTCACCATAGACCTATGAGCAATGGAGTCAGCTGACCAGTGACTGAAAGCTCTAAATAGCTCAGCACAGTGCGTAACTCCTGTGGAAACTCACTGCGGGGAGGTGCTGGGAAATGCAAGCAGAGGCAACCTGAGCAGGTATCTGCTAGGGGTTCAGTCAGGAGGAAAGGTATTCTAGGAAGAAAGCATGGCATATGCAAAGGAAAGGAGACAAGGAGGTCTATGCTGTGTACAGGGAGTTGCATATCATGTGTTCTATATCATGCATGAAGCTGAGGACACAGAGACCCTGCCTGGCTGCAAAAAGCGGACATCAGTGTGCTGGGTGTTTCCCAAGAGCCACATAGAAACTCCATTTTCAATGCAAACACAATCTATGGGGTATCTGCAGTGGTACTTATAGGCACATGATGCAGTTGACCTTTAGAAACCAAGGACAATTGGTTCCATGACTCTAAAGGTAGCTAAAGACACCAAATCCACGGGTGCTCAAGGCCCTTATACAAAATGGTGTAGCATTTGCATAGCATCTATGTACTTCCTCCCATGTACTTTGAATCATCTCTAGGTAACTTATAACACCTAAGATATTGCAGACACTATGTAAATAGTTGTTAAGTGATATTGTTTACAGAATCATAACCAAAAAATTTGTGCATGTTTAAAACAGATGCAAACTTTGAAACAAAAATTCAGTCTGTCTTAGTTGAAGGTGTAGATGTGGAACCCATGGAGACTGCTCATGGAGCAAGGTCACCATGGGAGATGTCACCATGTCCCCTGGAGGTTTTCCTGTGAGCCCCTTCCAAGCTACGCTAGGCTTACCCACCCCCAGCTGGTGAGCGCAGCTCAGAACACTCAGTTCTGCCTCATTCCCCTCCATGGTCTCCATCCAAATTTTCTCCAGTCCTCCCACCTTTCCTTTGGCTCTGGGCCTGTCCCTGTGAGAGCCTTAAAATTCTGGGAGCCCAGGATGACTTATGTTCTGAATTTAGCACCTGAGCCCAGCAGCATTCTGTCTTGCAAAACCACCACTCTGCCAGCTTCACATGAAGGGGCCGCTTAATATGCAGCTGAAAAACAGCCCTACAAAGCAAAGCAGATAAGGTGGGAATGTTGAATATTCATTTCTGTGGTTAGAGGGTGTTTTTCCTATGATTCTGTTATTCAAATTAGCCTGAATGTAACTTCCATTTCAACAACAAATGCTTAAAGAAACACTACAGGATAATCCCCACTTTGTTCTCCTGAGATCTCCTCCAGAGTGACCTACTCCCCAGAATATTCACCTTGAAGGAAGTTGTCACGACCATGGCAGATTCATTAATTTCACCCCCACAGGCCTAACCCAACAGACAAGAGGATGAAGGATAGCCAACCCTCCAGGGATAACAGTTCTGGGCCCTGGGTCAGTGCTCACAGTCCCAAGATCTGCCATTTGATCTGTATAGCCTTTGACAGGCCAACCTGACTCCCAACTCGCTCAGGGAGCAATGGGAGACAGAACTCAGCTGAACATCTCTGGAGACCACTCCTATGTGTTCCTGGTACAACTTTTGAAGCCTATTTATTCTGCTAAACTGTGTGTTAATTTTTCTTTCTTCCTTTTTTTTTTTTAAAAACTGGCTCATCCCACCCTGAGGGCAGGGGCTGGATCAGCATGTGGTGCCAGGGATCAATCCTTGGTCTCTGCGACTGCCTAAGTTTGCCTAAGCAAGTGCTTTAGACTGCTGAGCTATCTCGCCGGCTCTTGTGTGTTACTTTTTCATTGCTATGAAAAAATATCTTGGAAGAACAACATAAAGGACAAAAGATTACTTACTCATGGTTTCATGACTTCAGTCTGTGGACAGTTGGTTCTGTTGCTTTTAGGCCTATAGTAAGGTAGAAACATCTAAGTTGAAGCGTGTGGTAGAGGAAAGCAGTTACCTGGTTTCTTGTTTTCCACCATGTCAAACTGTAGATTCTCCAAGAGTCTCTTTGCATTTGTAGCATGAGACCAGAATCTGACCCGGAGCCGAGGCTAACCTAGGCTTAAAAATGCACAAATTAAATACGGGTGGCTTAGAGTTGAAACCTGGGAGTGATGCTGAAAAATAGAAAAATGGTAATTTGATGGATAGTAGGATCAGGATCCCAAAAGATCTGACTTGCTGTATCAGTGGGCTTAGCCAACAAAAGGACAATTAACAAAAATACGAGGACAAAAATGGGCTGATGGTTAAAAGTTCATGGTAAGGAAGAATATGAGGACTTAAGCCTGTCCATATACAGGTGCTGTTATCTCAGGTAGATGTAAACTCTCCACTTTTGAAGGTGTGCAAATGGAGGCCAAGAGGGAATTCAGTGGAAAGAATGAGGTAGTTCATAGGATTGAAAGAAAGAATGAAGCATTAGATTTCAGGAAAGATGGTAAGCAGAACAGGTCAGAGGTCCAGGCTTGTGGAATAAATGGTTCTTCAGTCACTTGACCTGGTGTTACTCTGCTCAAGATTCACATCCCTCTGGTGGGTAGAGTCTGATTGCTAAGTTTGGCCAGGGCAAGTGAGGAGAACTTGACTGACAGGCCCATGAGCACTGCGCCTGACAGCAATAGAGCCGCCCTAGGGTAATGGAGAAGCTATTACCAGACAAACAGACAACAGGTGCTGGAAAGGCTGAAGCCAGAGCAGGTCAGTTCTGGGAGTGCTCACAGCCCATGAGTCCAACCTTCTAGATGTGCGGAAGCTCAGAAGGGGCAGTTGCTCACCCTGTGGTCACACAGGGACAGACACAGCCTGACAGACCTTCCTCTCCAGATTTGGTGTGAAAGTCAAGTGTCATCAGAGTTTGGTATCCAGATCCTTTTTCTTCCGACAGGCCCTCCAGGAACAGTTCCTGTTCTTGTCATGCTTGGGGGTTTTAGCATCACCTACAACCGCTTCTGAATCCAGGCCCTGAGATATGCCCACATCAAGGCTTTTTAAAACTTTTTTAACTGCAGCTCTGATGGCCACTGGATCTCAAGTGAGAGCCCGCATTGCCAACTCCAGGAAGTGACTGTCATAACTAATTTATTTTCATGTCTGTTAGAAAGCCCTCCTGGGGTGGTATAATCCGCAGATACAAGCCTGCTTCACCTCTACTAGAAGGGTTTAAAAAATGAAATTAGACATGTTTTTGAGGCAAAATCTCTCCCAGTTAACTCCCTGGTTTGGCACAAATTCTCTTAGCACTTGTGACCAAAGGAGACTCCTCCAAACCACATCCTGTCATCTCCTGTGAGCTGTCAACCTTGATTATTCCTTTCCTGGTACTGTGCCTTGTCTCATACTAAAGGAATAATAAATACCTCCTTTCCCCTTTCTGAATCTAGGACTCCAGCTCTTTATTTCCTACTTTGTATGAAACTTTTCAGAAAAAAAGCACAAAGAGGGTAAGAGCAGCTGCAAGAGATCACAAGGGAGTAAATGAAGACTATTTCTAGGCATCTGATCCAGAAATCACCCCGTCTGTCCAACATTTGATAATCCTACTATGTGCCATGCCTCCTTTCTTTGCTGGACCATTTACAGCTGGGGATTGTACCTATAAGCCCACAAGAGCTGCTCTCTGTGGTCCCCCTTAGAAGCCCCTTTTTCTGCCCTTGTCCCCATTGACTTCTTTAGCAAACCTCTTCTCCTTTTTCTTGAGTGTTATCTTCACCAAGAGGGGAGACTTTGTTTTCACTGTCACTGACTGTGTCCTCCTCAGAATCCAGTGCACCTAGAAGGTGCTCAATAAATAGCTATTGGATGAACAGATGAATGGATGGATGGATGGATGGATGGATGGATGGATGGATGGAGTTCCTCCTGTTCTTTAAATTCTTTGGACCTCAACACACGTGCATCTCTGGATTGCTGCACAGTGTTGGCACACAGTACTTAAAAGCCATGTGATACGTTTGGATTAAATTATCCTCACATTTCCCATTGTTTCTGACTTCCTTTCTCAGGAATTTATTTCTCCCCTTTTCCCTTTCCCTGTCAGTAAAGAGTTGCGTTTCTTTGGGTTCTGTCCTATTACTCAGTTCTTCCCACTCTGCAGAGAATGCTCCATGAGAGATCTCCACTCCCACACTTTCAAATTCCATCCCCACGCTGATGCAGGCAGCTGAAAGTGGGAAAAAAACCCACTAAACTAAAATCACTGAATTGGAAGTCCTCAGGCACCTCTGAGCTTGGCAGGGTGGAGGTGGGGCAGAATAATGGATTGAAATTTTAATTTACATTTTGTGCTCCCTGCTGTAGGAGAAGTGGAGAATTATGTATATTTTATCCCCTGTAATTTTTTTTCACCAGTTCTAAGACAGTATCCAGGACTTCTTGCCTTAGGAATAGTGGTGTTTGCTAGGCTGAAAGCACATGCCACCTGCAGCCTCACACTTGCTTTTGAAAACAAACCCAGTGATTATTCAGGGTTAAAAGCCTCATCCTTAGCCTGCGGCATTTGGAGGAGTATAACTCTTAGTTGTGGGGTCTCTCCTATGCTTTGTGGGATGTCTGCCCACTTTCCTGATCTCCGGTAGTGCCCTCCATCCAAGTTGTAACAACCAAAGTCTCCAGCTAATGCCAGACATCCTCTGGTGGGAATGCTTTACCCCTAGTTGAGAGTCACTGTGATAAATTATCAAAAAAGAGAGAGAGAAGGGCCCTATGGAAATTGCCAATCTTGGGAAATGAACAGCTTCTTTCATACTGGGAGAGAGGTCTGAATAGTCATGGTTGACCTTTTGTTATATGACAGCCCACAAATAGTAAAAACCCCAGATATGCTTTCCCAGAATCCTCCTGGCTTAGCACAACTCTTCTTCTTCCAAGGTAGCATCAGTGTGTAAAAGGAAGAGATGACTGGATCTTCCAAGGAATTTGGAGTTTCGACTCTGTGGTCTCTCTCTGCTCTGAATGCCTGTAGCTAGCTCCGTGGGCCAATGATCTCCATCCTCCTTCTATGCCTTGGGGCTGCTCTTGGTGGCCCTATTGCAGAAAAAAACTGAGAAATTTGATCAAATCGGAGAAGGAATGGCCTGTCTCACTGACTCCTTAAAAGCAAGTGACATTGTTCAAATACATAAACATTTCCCAGTAGCCTCTCCCAAAAAGCCACTGATCCCAGAAAGTCTCAAAGTATCTTCTTCATCTGGCAAATCTTC
The DNA here is from genome assembly GCA_002564285.1 of Tympanoctomys barrerae. NCBI lineage: Eukaryota > Metazoa > Chordata > Mammalia > Rodentia > Octodontidae > Tympanoctomys > Tympanoctomys barrerae. The sequence goes on along the minus strand of NDGN011553427.1, from coordinate 28,995 downwards.
CTGCAAAAAATAGAAGATACTTTATTTTTTATATTTTTCTGTCAGGAAGTCTAATAATTCCAGTCCTTATAAACAACCCTGAACATACCTGTATTCTTGCCAAGGTATGTAAGGCATCCTAACACCTCACTTTCACTTGGTTTCAGTGTCCTGTAATGTACACACATTCTTATCTTCACCATTTTTTTCTTCTCCCCAAATTTCTTATATATAACCATAGTCAGAGCATATATATATATATATATTGGACTTGGGAGTAATGCCATGCATTAGTTCTTCCATATTCCTCCTTAAAGCAATTTTGTTTATAGAGGAATCTTTCTATAGAGGAATCTTTCTTGTGAGACCCTGCAACTGTTCATTCACAGCCTATTCTGAAGAGAAAGCATCTTTCCCCTACCTGGAGCTTGTACCCATCACTGCCTTGGTCCATTCCTCAAGTACTGGGATTACCAGAGTCAAACTGGGTTTGTCCCCCAGGAGGGTTGCTAAAGTCCCTTTGCGTCCTAGCTTCTATGAAATGATTAATATCAGCAAAAAGGGTGTATGCTGCTTGACTGCTGACCTGTCCCTCATCTGCTGATAACTATGATGCACAGGGAATATGTGCAGAGACTGGTGAGACACTGCTGCTTGTCTGTCCCTCATAAAGGTAAGATAACACTACAGCAAGGGGCACTTGGTCTCCCGGTTGCCCTGGTCTGTCCCAGGATGTTGAGATGATGCCTCCTACCACACCACCACCCTGGAGAACTCAAGCTCCCACAGTATCCCCAGACATGGTCACTCTTTCTGTCTGAACCACAAATGTCATTCCTAGTAGAATTTGTAAGTGCTGAGAGGCCACATCATGATCATAAAATGACTAGAAAGTAATAGTGAGTCCCATGTTTGACTTATGTCTTCCTTCATTTCCCTGGATACCTTTACCCGAGGTATTAGGCCTTAGAGAAAAAGAGCTGAAATTGCAGGAGGTGGCTTCAATGGGAAGGCCTTGGGTCACAGACAAGTTTGAACTTGTGATTTCTTGGGGCTAGCTTTCTCTGTCCTTGTGTTGAGAGAACCTTGGTTATTCACTCATAGTGCTCCAGTCTCACCCACTAGTAGGCCAGGGACCTTCGTGGCTATGCACCCAGGGCCACGCTTAGCCCTCCTACCAGTGAGTAGAAGATGCAAGAAGTGAAACCACTCCAAGCTTGACCTTGTTACTTGTGCAGGGTTCCAAGGGCTCCCTAAGCTGCAGTCTTCCCCAGGCACCTGGGGGTGGAGGCCTATCTTGAGTCTCAGCCTGTTGAACTCTTCCTAGTATCTACAGGTTCCTCTTCCCTTAGATCACCATGAACCACATTCTGCCAAATTTTTCATAACAGGAAGGAGCCCCACCCAGGGACCTTACTGGCCAAAGACCAAACCTCAAATCAGAGCACATAGGAGTTTTGGCTGTCACATCAAAACTTGCTCCCTTCTGGCTCATGAACTATGACTCCTACAGGGTAAACTCACAAAGTTCATTCCCCAGTTTTGAACTGGCCTCATTTCAGTTTTGCCCTTTCACTTACCTACAGTACTTCTTCCATTCTCTCTATCCTTCCATTATCTCTATTCCAGATGCCCATGCAGACACTAAACAGATGAATGATTGGTAGTAGAAACAATATTTTTGATGATTCTTTCTAATACAACTTCTAGAACTGCTTCAGAAAGTGGCAAGAACCATGGGAAAATGTGTTTGAATCAAGGGTGAGCACTCTGAGAGGGACTGACATCAGTCAATAAGTATTTACTAAGATACTTTTAAACATTTAAATATTCATGGTTGTTTTAGTTACTCTTTTCTTGTTGCTGGGACAAATACCCGACACTCAAAATAAGGGAAGGAAAGGTTTATTTAGCTCACAGTTACTGGAGGTTTCAAGACACTGGAGGAGAGGCTGGGACGCTACTGTGTCCAGGATGACCCTCTAACGGACACCTCTCTGGGAAAGCACAGGCTAGCCAGTTTAACGGTTTGCACCTCTCTGGCCCCGCCCTGGTCCTCTGGCCCCGCCCTTCAAGCCACCCGTTGCTCCTCCAGCCGCCTCTGCCCCATAACTAACATGAGGCTTTGGGGGGACAACTAGACACAAACCATAACAACTGTATATTTTGACCATACTTGTAAGAGACACCAAATTACACCTCACCTCCTCCAGGTGATGATTTGAACCACAAAAACACTTCACAACTCAGGAAGCAATCTGAATATTTATCTATAGGAGAACTAATAAATCATACTATCTATATATAATGGAAGGGTACTATAGAGCACTTAGAATGATGTACAACTGTACCATATACTATACTCTATATCAACATGAAAAAGTTTCTTTTAAAATAAATTTTTGAGTAGAAAAAGCCAATTGTAGGAGGAGTATGTTTGCATGAATTTTAAAATCATCTTGTCTAGTTTCCCTGTTTTCTTATTCCTACACATACACACAAGCAACTATTGGTATTTATAAGAGTATTGTGGGGCCAGGGAGATAGCTCAGTAGAACAAGTGCTTGCCTGGCAAGCACAAGGACCTGAGTTCAATCCCCGGTTCCTCAAAAAGAAAAAGAAAGAAAGAAAAGAAAAAAATATTGTAGCTTTAAAATTAAATTAGGGAAAAAACTTAGGAGTAAAGATCAAATTTTACCATCAAAAATATAAACAGGTGTCTAGTTTATTTAAGATTTTTTTCAGTATCCTTCAGAGGTGGTTAAAGGTAGGCTGGTTTGTTTACTGGTTTTCTGTATATGTCTTAAACATTCTTCATTATATGGTTGTTCTCTTTTTTATGCTTTCAAGCTCATTAAATTATACTGTGTTTTATTAACCCTTTTCTCTGCATCCTTTAGGTGCATTTTGCTATACTTTTTCCAATTTCCTGAGTTGGATGTTATCTTAGTCCATTTTCTGTGGCTTACAACACAATACCACAGACTTGGTAAATTATAAAGAAAAGAGGTTTATTTTAGCTCACAGTTCTGGTCCAAGGCCAAGGAGTCACATCTGGTGAGGCCCTGCTTGCTGGCAAAGTCCCAAGTTGATGAAGGGAACCCATTCCTAAAGACAGGGAGCCCTCATATGCCTCTCTCTCTCTCTCTCTCTCTCTCTCTCTCTCTCTCTCTCTTCCCCCCTCCCTCTTTTCATAAAATCACCAATATTCAATAATGGAATCCTTACTCTGATGATCTTATCTATCCCTAACAATCTCCCAAGGCTCTATCTCTAAAACCCAGGCTGGATTAAGTTTCTATTTTCTTAAAACCTCATAATGGTGATTAAATTCCAACATGAGTTCTGGAGTGGACAAACTATTTGAACCATAGCAAATACTTTGTTGTCTCTTTATTGAATTTAAGACTAAACATTTCAGGCTATGCCTCCTTCCTCTGGTACTTCTAGCTCTTTCCTCCTACATCTTCCCCCCACTCATACTGCAAGGGCTTATTTTCTGATTTTGTTTTTGTTTCTCCTGTTGAGTTGCAATCTGAAAATGTTATTTGGACTGTTTTATTTGATGCTTTTATAGTTTAATTTATAGACTTATGTATGGTCAGTATCTAGAAATGATCTGTAGGCACTTAAAGGAAAACAGTAGAATTCTCTTTGTGTAGATTTCTTTGATATACATAATACCTTGCTAATCATTTAGGTCATAATTTATTTGTATTATTTTTACCCACTTAAACTATTAAGCAGGGAAAAATACAAAATCTTCCACTATCAGTGTGCTTCTTTCACCTTTATTTTCACAATTTCTTTTTTCATATAGAGTCTACTTTACTTGGTATATAGGTATCTCATCTGCAGCTTCATTATAATGCACATGTAGTACAGTTGGTACATGCACAGACATATATTGTTGAAATTTAAAAGTTCTCTTCTTTGTCTCATTTGACGGCTTTTCATATTCACTTTGATATCAGATAACACTCCAGGGCCTGAGGCTTACCATCTCTATTAGATTCCCAGGCCACTCCAACAAAGTATCCCAACCTGGGTGAGTTTATAGAAATCTGTCTTTTAGGAACTTGAATTTGAAATCAAGCTGTCAGTGAGACCCTGATATTTCACATGGCTCTGGGGGAAGGATTCTTTTGTGTGTACCTACTTTTCCAATGTTTTCTTCAATCCCTGGTGTTCCTTGGCTTATCAAAGCATCACCATAGCACTTGATTATCTTGCCCATGTATATCTTGACATCATCCTGTATGTGTGCCTGCTGCTGTGTCCCACTTTCCTTTCTCATAAGAACATGGCTTCATTTCAACTTGACTACCTCTATAAAGACCCTTTTTCACAGGCGAGCTCCAGAGGTATTAAAGATTAAGACATTAACATGTCCTTTTTAAGGGACACAATCCTACCCATAATTCACCACAGGCCTGATGGGGCAAGGTGATAGAGTAGGTTCCAGACTACCCAGAGGATGGATATATGGGAAGAGATTCTCTGAAAAGCTGTGGGGTCATCTCTAGAGAGATTCAGGCTACCAAGGGGCACCGAGCAGGGGAGGAGCTGGGTAGTCCTGTATCACTTTCTTTCCCCCTAGACTTTCTCTAGCATGTCACTTTAGGAAGCCAGATGACATAGCTCACATAGGTCAGCCTCCCCAAAGCATGCGTGGGTCAGTTTAGAGAGACAGGCAGTAGAACTAAAGAGCAAACAGAAATTATACACAATAGCACTACCTTTTGGTGCGTTTTAAAATGTTAGGGTCATGAGAGTTTTATTTAGTGAACTTTTTCTTCTTTATCATACAGCATCTTTGATCTGATTAAATTCCTTTAATTGCTCATCAGTGAAATAATTGAGTTTCTGGAAAGAACTCTAATCTCCAGGAAAGAGGGTCAATGGAGAGAGAGAAGGGAGGCAGTGTCTCCGCGGTGGTTTCCACACCACCTGTGCTCCTTTCTCCTGCTGCCACAGGGAGAAAAGGCTTCCTGGAGGCATGGCTGACGGCGTGACTGCTGCAAGGGTGCTTCCCTAGCTTCTTTGAACACACAGGGTGCAGGGGATGCTGCATCCCACCTGAGCTTGCTCCCATTCCTACCCTTGTGGCTACAAACAAGAGATCCATGCATTCTTTTTACACCTCAGACTGTGCCATTTGACTTCAGAAGGTGAGGTTTTTTTCCAAAAGATTTTTCATCCTCTCAGCAGTGAGCCCTCCCATTACAAAGAGTTAAGATTTTTCTGTTCTTCTTTTTTGGTCCTTTTTTTTTGGGGGGGGGGTCTCTTCTTTCTTCATTGAAATCATGCAGGTCTCATCTGGCTTTGGCAGTCCTTTCACATAAATTAGAGCCTAGGGATTAAGCCTGCCTTCTAGTTTCACTAAAAGTAAGATTTATAGACTTTTTTCCTTGTTGTGGCTTTGCAATGCTTTCGGGGGGGGGGGAATGTTGCCTGAAAGTCACATGTGAAATGTTCCAATTGCTAAATGATCGTGATCAATTCAAATTGCTCTTAAAAGATTGTTGGACCAATGATCACATTTAGCTCATGGGACAGCAGTGCAGGACTTCATTAGGGAATACTGGCCAACCATAGTGCTTTGAAGAGAGCTGGCCCAGTGCAGTGGGTTGACTTGTGCCCTTTCAAAAGGAAAAGGAAAATGAGAGAAATGTCCACAGGGAAACTGGGAATATATGGGGCCAAGGAGATGGCTCAGTAGAATAAGCGCTTGCCTGGAAAGTATAAGGGCCTGAGTTCAATCTCTGATTCGAAAGAAAGAAAGAAAGAAAGAAAGAAAGAAAGAAAGAAAGAAAGAAAGAAAGAAAGAA
>NDGN011553427.1:0-13961 GCA_002564285.1 Tympanoctomys barrerae | reverse complement strand
AAAGAAGGAAGGAAGGAAGGAAGGAAGGAAGGAAGGAAGGAAGGAAGGAAGGAAGGAAACAAAAAAAGATAAAAGGAAGGAGACAAAGGTTTGGAATACAATGTGATACCTGCATATCTGAGCATACAGCTGTGTGCAGGTGTGCATCTGCAGGTGTGCCAGTGTTCATGTATGCTCTGCAGATGCGTGCAAGTATGCCTCTGTGTGATGCTTTTGCTAAGTGCTGACATACCTGCCTTTTGTACACATATGAACATGAGCATTCAGATGTAGTTTCAGGCATGCCTTCTCATGAGTGCAGGCATGCATGGGCACTGGTGTGCATATTTACATGTGCCCATGCACCCCTCCATCCAAATGGGCTAGTGAGGCCGTGCCTCCCACAAATGTGTGACAGAGTACAAGTGTGTTATATTCCTCTCTCTCTCTCTCTCTCTCTCTCTCTCTCTCTCTCTCTCTCTCTCTCTCCCTCTCTCTCTCTCCTGTATGTCTGTAAGTATATGGTGACCTTCAGCATTTGCTTGTACGGATGGAAGTGATTTTGTGGCAGTTTATTTATGTTGTGGTATCTACAGTTGGGTTGTGTGTGCCAAGGACCACAAAGCTCTCTTGGGGCCCATTCTCTCTGACCCAACTCCAGCCAGGATTCCACACGGAAAACACAGAGAATCACAGGTTTAAAAGAGCCTCTTTGCAAGGCCAAAGTTCTGTACCATCTTTACTAGAAACTCTGCAGAAAAGCTGCATTGAAAATAGAGGAATTCATATGTCTACTCTCTGATCCTGTTTCCCTCCTTGCTTTGGAGTGTTTGGAAGCTGTGTCCAGCACCTTGGAGAGAAGCTGTGTATGACCCGGTGCAGCCTGCAAGTGACATGGTGCTGAAAGACAGGGGAAGGTCCCAGCTAGGTGAACTATTCACAAGATGGTCACTGCTTTTAGGCAGTGGGTCCAATCCCTGCCTCAGGCCTGCCTCTGCCCAGCCTGAAACCACATCTGCTGGTGAGATTCCAGGGCCCAGTGGTACCAACTGGGGGAGGAAGGCAGGAGCTATAGGGAGGACTCAGTCAGAGCCAGGGGGCCACAGGAGGCAAGCTGGTTGACCAGTGGATCTCTGGTTTGCATTCCCATACCTGAATTATAACTATCTCCAATTATGAAGCCCAGAGTTATGCTATTCATTGAGGAAGTGCCTGGATAAACAGGGTTGCAGTGGTTTTCGACCTCAAGGTACAACTCCAGGACAACTCACTCACTCTTCAATTAACTGGTTCCCACCAGATAGCGTTTAGGAAGCAAAGTCATTCGCCATTTCCTGGCCTACTGTGTGACCACAGGAATGCCATGTACTGAGGTACAGAAGAGTCAGACAAAGCTGCACCCTGCTGGAGCCCCCCCACACCTGAGGGAGACGCCCAGCTACACTGGTTCCACTCCACCATCCTGTTGCAAAGCCCAGGTACACAGACTAGTGGCTTCCTCTAGCCCAGTATAGCCCTGTAGAAGAAAGAAGGCCATTTCCCCTATAAACAAGCATCTTTTGGATTTTTATAAGTCTTCAAAGGCTCTACACAGAACTTTGTCTCCATTTCCCTCCTCATATCCCTAACCGGCCTCTAAGACCTACCTCTTCTCCAGTCCCCTGCTTCCTGAGGGAGACCCTAGTAGGCCTAAGCATGTGCTTCTCAGGCTTGGCCAGGCTATAAGGTCCCAGAGAAATGTGAGTTGTGAGAACTCCTTAAAACCCACATTCAGAAATGACACAGTGTCAAATCAGGCACATCCTCTGGCTACAGCAAATCACAGAGCAGCTGAGGATCAAAAGGAGGCAGGTACAGGGCATGAAACATCTGGCTTGTTGCAGCTTGCTAAAGCAACTATATCTGCTTCTTTGGCATAATTATTTTTCCTTCTTCCATAATAGGTTAGCTTTAATTTTTACTTTTATACTTCCAATTTATTGTACATTGATTTCCTTTGCAGGGTGGTTTCAGATGAAATCATTTTCCTTGCTCCTTTGTTCTGAATTGAACAACAGAGCAATAGAAAGTGGGGGTATATCCTGGCCATCGGCTGTGTTGCTGCCTTGATTTCTGGGTTTTGCTGCCTCTTCTGCAGCTGTTTTCTCCACCCTGAATATTGGTGGAAGGCAGCCACTGTGTGAGAAGCCAGCTGGACCAAGGCTCCTGTGAGGTGGCCCAGATGAACTGCCTGGAGAGACCATGTGCACACAAGGGATGTGGCCAACATGTGAGAACCAAAGTCCAGACCCGTGGCCCAGATCAAGCGGTGCCACAACCCTGAATGGAACTCACATAAAGTCACAGAGACAACTCTCCCCAACAGCCCCACCTCAACTGCAGCATCCTTAGCAAATATCAAAATGATTGTCTTTTAGGTCATTAAATTTAGGGGTGCTTGGTTACGCACTGTGGATAACTGGAACTGGAACTGAATCTAATGGACTTCATTACTGCCTGTGGTTGATGGATTTTGGGCCATTTCTCTTCTGAACCACAAATGATAAAGCCAGCAAAGGCCAGCCATGGCCAGTACCAGTTCACACGCTCACACATTGGAGAATGGCGGTGACAATGCTGTGCTTATCTGCAACTAATAGTGGATAAAGAGAACTCAAGTGACATTTTAATTAGCATTTAGTATGTACCAGTGTGGCCTGGTTCACAGCTATGATAACTGAGGCCCAGAGATATGAAATAACAAGGTCTCAAGCCAAATCTTGTCAGCGCCAGGATTTGAGCCCAGAATCCAGAGCTACATCCTGCATCTCAAAGGTACAATGCCTAAATGCTCACTAGACCTTTGTGGGAGGGTGCAGAGAGGAGGTACAGGGGCTCACCCTCTCTGCAGGTGACCTGACTCTTCATGGGGCCCATGTACTCAGACAAGCCCGTGGACAGGTGAATGCCGGGCAAGGCTCCGATCCAGGCCACCCAGGCCCACCCTGCCCTGTGCAATGCTGGGCTGGGCAGCAGCTGACACGCAGGCGGTGTTGGAAGACCCGGAGTAATGGCTTGACTCTGAAATTGGTTCCAGGAATACTTCTGCTCCCGTTATTATACTGCCTTCTCTGACATCCCTTCCCCCAGCACTTTTTTTATACTAAACTTTCTCTGAATTCACCTGATTTTTCCCATCTCCTTTACATTCTTTATGGCAATAGAGAAATAATCACCGCTTCTCCGGCAGGGTGATGGGAGTGTGCAATATTAACTGTAAATCAGGCAGAAATTGGTGGAAGGGGAAGGGTTTGATGAGGTGCAGAGACATTATATCATTTTAAAGCACTTTTCTGGTCTCCAGTAATCCCCATGTAAATGAAAAGGAGGCGACGTGCCTTTCGCTCAGAGGCTGCCTTGAGGAATGCAGAGAAAATGTGCCTGGAGAGAGGACACAGGGCAGGGAAGGTTGGCTGGGGCACGCAGAGGGGGCAGAAACGGCCAGGGCTGTGCTCCCCACCTTCCCCCAGGCCTGCCCCCCAACTTGGACTTCAGTCATCCTGCCAATGTTGAGACTTCTTGGAAGAGGGGGGTGGAGAAGGTGGTGCTGTTTGCCGGCAGGGGAGAGAGCTACACCAAAGCATGTGCATCTTGTGGCCTGGTAGTCTCCACTCAGAGTGGCCCTGTTCCCAATGTCTGGAAGATATGGTGGCTCCTGGGGTTATGTTCATTGCCATCCCGACTAGGGAGCACTACAGAACGTGGTGGAAGCTGAAGATGCTAGCGTCCTATAAACATGGAATACTCCCATACAACAAAGTGCTGCCTCTGTGCCATCCTCACACTGCCAAGATTCTGCACAATTCTGGGGTCCCCATCACCTGGCTTCTTAGGGTGCAAGCTCAGGATGCTGAGCGGAAGTACCTGCCAGCCTGGAATCAGCCTCAGTTTGGCTCACACCCCACTCTGCCTAGCTGAGGATGAGGGTGGGAAGAGGGAGGACTCAGCCCAGGCCCAGGCCTTGGTAGTCTCATCCTCATTTTTGCTCTAACAGAGCCACTCAGCCCTCAAGCACCACCTGAGGGGCACAGGGAGGTTTCCTAGAGCATGATATATTATAGATAAGCAGAAAAATACAAAGAGGTTTTTCCAGACAGGAGGATTTTGTGCAAAGCAGCATAAATACAAAGGCACCAAAAGAGTTCTAGGAAGAGAGAGAAGCTCAGTGTGCCTGGACCGCGGGCACATTGGCAAGAAATGCAGAGGACCTGTGTTGGACTCCTGGCTCTGCAGCTTCAGGTCTGTAGGACCTTCTGCAGTTATTTACTGTCAAAGAGAGTTGATGGAGAACCCAGGATCATGCAGGAGCTCTGAGCCTCAATTTCTCAAACACCAAAGAGTGCTATCTCAAAACTCCTAGACCACTGAGCACCACAGTTTAAAAACCAGTTCTGGAATCAAAATGACTAGCAAAGGTTTTAAACACAGGATGTGCACAATCAGATCTGTGTTTTAATAATAATTACAAAAGTAAGCATTCATGGACTATTTGCTGTATGTTAAATATTTCGTATTTATTAAAAACAATGTTAATAGTAGTCACTGTCTTCCCTGTGCTAGGCATGGTGACTAGCACTTTATCTGCATGATCTTCCTTGGTCATCACAATGTCCCCCTGAGGTCGGTGTTTGTTATCCCTTATTCCTGGAGAATGAAACCGACGTATAACCCAGTGATCATACTTGCCAAAGACTCATTGACACGAGTGGCAGAGCCAGGGTCAGACGCTGACTGCTGACCCTGGGGCCCAGTTGCTGAAGCCCTTGGAAAGCTGCAGAGGTTCCTCTGCCTGGTGCAATCTGCAGATTTCCCTAGGAGAAGATTTGTTTCTCTGTACACAAAGAACAGCTGGAATCAAAATTCCGTATGCATCCTAATTCCTATGCATAATATTTTAAATGACAAATCAGACCACAATTAGGTAGCCCCTAGCCAAAATCCAAGCCATATACAGACAGGCTATGGTCCACATCTGCACTGGGGTTGGCTCAGCTTGGCTCAGGGAGCCAAGCCTCTGTGGGAGTGTCTCTGAACTGGGGGTCCCCTGGGAAGGCAGCCTAAGGGACGGGAGGCAGGCGCCTGATTTCTCTGCCAAGTGCTTGCAATTACAGCCATTCTCTCAGTGCTGCAGACTCCTGGGGAAGAGTCATCCGTCGCTCGGTTAAACTGATTAGGAATCACTTTCTCTGTTTCAGAGTCTTTCCTGAATCTCAGCAGTGTGCAGAGTTACTGCCCAGGCTTCCAAATCAACATGGATCTTAGCTATTCCAGGATCACCCCAGTGCCCTTGGCAGTCTGGATGTTGTTGTTTCTGCCCTTTTCTGTCTTGCCAAGTTCATTCATAGTGCGTTACCTGGCTAAAAACTGTCCACTCTTTTCAGCTCTCACTGTGGGGAGTTCTGAAGAGTTCAGGGGCCATGGGGCCCCTCTGGAGCTTGGGTCAGGCAGGATAGTGCAGAAAGGTGGCTTGCAACATGGCTAATGATTGGCCTGCTGTGAGATGGGCCAGCCTGTTCCATGAGCTGCCACAGCTATAAGAGTGTCATTGTTTCCTGTGTCCAACCCCTGGACACTCATGGCGTGCATCAGCATTTCTTCCCTAAAAGGGTCTCATCTTTTTTGTTGTCGTTAGGTTGTTTTTTTTGTTTTGTTTTATTTTGTTTTTATCTCATAACAAATAATCTCAACTTCTCTGTGACTTATCACATACACTTTGTTCAACTATTTTCAAATTCATGGGTCCACAGGTCAACCTGGGTTTGGCGGATGCAGTGTGAAGTCATGCGGTGCACCCATGACCAAGCTTCGGGCTGGATGTAGGTCTCCTCCACGTGTCTCATTCTGGGATGCAGGCTACTTGGAGCACACCGACTGCAAGGGCATAAGAAGGGTGAGGAGACGCAGGAGTGTGTTTTAGAGGCTCAGATCTAAACTAGCACACAGTTATTACTGCCTGTGTCCCACTAGCCAAAGCGCAGGGTCTGATCATCAATGGGGCACCCATGATGGTGACAGGATGTGCCATTCCCATATGGGAAGGGAGCAACAAGACAATCTCATCTGAGTTCTTGCTGGACACCTGCAGCATGTGGGCTTAGAGAGACCCCACAGCAGGCCTGAAGGACTCGCGCAGGTGTCCAATCAGATCCCTTGGCACAAATGGATAAAGCAAGGCCAGGGAAAGGAAAGGCCCCACAGAACCCTGCCCCCTCAGCACCTTTCCAGCACCCCACAACCTCTCCCTCGTGTTATCCAGACACCACACACGCTCACGCGTGCACACACAGCTTGCCTCACCCCATGCATGGACTGTTCATGCATCTGGCAGAAATGCCAGCCTGCCTACTTCTACTTGAGAGGAACTGCATTTTCCCAGGAAGGGTGAGTTGGTGACAGAACTGGGGACAAAAGTTCAGCCAAGAAACACAAGCTTATGCAAGCCCAGCCTGGGAAAAGGACAGGTACCTGGATTCTGGCCTCAAATTAACATCCTCTGGTCTGAGAGTGGCTGCTAAGCAGCTAGAAGGGAACAGGCTGACCAGTCAGCTGGCAAGTGACCCCTAACTGGGTGTCAGGCACACCAGGCCCCACCAGCATCCCTCAGTGCCCCACACTCCTAAGGACCTCCGCAGAGAGTGGAGGGGCAGAAGACAGTTAATTGGTCCAGTCTGCCCAGCAATCCCATTCTCCACTGTCTGATGCAGTCACTTAGCTTCCTTTGTTTTCCACTTCAAGGGCTTGGGAAAAATTGCCCCACATCTCCTAGAAGTTTGCTGAAAATCTTGGAGTGGGGAGGGAGCTTCAGTTAAGAGATTCTCAGAGGCATTGGGCACATTTCCCACAGTGGCCCCAGTTGTCCTGACTGTGGAGCACTGTGGGGACAATCCTCCTACACACCCTTTCACACCTCTGCTTGTCTGTATTTTTAGACAAGAGTTCCCAAATCACTGGGAAGCTACTGAAATGCTTTTTGTTGCTTTTTGCCTGGGGGCATTGCTGTTCATTTAGGGAGAAAAGAAAAATGATTAATGCTACTAAATTTTTGCCCACACTTTAGAAGAAACCATACTTAGCTGGGAGAAAGCAGACATAGACTTGAACACTTACATGGACACAAACATGGAGGTGGCAAGTGACCCTTATTTAAAGATGTACAACACACAAAACCTCCAACTTGAAGATGAGATGATGTGAGGGTGGGATTTATTTATAGGGTGTGCTTGCGGTAATATATGCAGAAGCAAACCTGCCCAATCTGTGGCTTTCCTCCCCTGTATTTTTTTTTAAATCTCCTTTTACTCCTGAGAAGGAAGTCAGCACACTGCTCACTGCCCCAGGGACAAATACACAACCAGAAATAGCCTGCAACTTTCTTTCTGGTTTCTGTGTTCCAGGATTCTGCACCCTTAGGAATAGGGATCCCTCAAGGCTTGACCCATGTCTTGGCCAGTAGCCCTCTCCTCCCCTCCTCAGAAAGTTAGCTCAGGACAGGGAGGAGAGAAAGACAGAAGGCAGAGCAGAGTCATCCCTATCAGTCCCCTGACAGGATCACTTAAACAGCTGGAACTTCAAGAAGCCCATAAATTGTCCTCATTTCAAGTATGACCCAGAAGCAACAGAAAACCAGCAGGCATAGAGAAAGACCTAACAGAAGCTACAAAGCCCAGTGACAAGGGGCAAGAGGCCTGTCTCCTCACCCTCCTTCCCAAGATTTAACTCTGCTTAAGGACAAAGAACTGTATTTCCTGTGTATAAGACATCTAGGAAAGACTGAGGTTGACTTCCACCACCCAAGCTCTGCAAATTGCTGGCTCAGAGGCAAAAAATAAATTTAGGAATCAAAAGAAACTTTCATGGTAATATGACTTACAGATCTGAATGAGTGGACATGCTGCCTCTGGTTCTAAGACATCTTCATATCACCCTCACAGACAACCCTAAACTAGCCCTCATCCTTCCCTCAGTCTCTATTCTCAGCATGCCTTTTCTTTATAGTATATTACCTGACATTGTACCATGTATCCCATGTTTAGTCAGCCATTGCCCTTCATTGTGAAGGCAGGGACATTTTTGACTCGGTTCACTGTTGTACTCCTGCCTTACAAGAGAACCCGCACACAGAAGTCTCATGTGGGATGGGGGATAAATAAACATAGTGCTCAATAGTGACACCTGCTGGCAAGTGGGATATTACAGCCCAGCTCTATTAAACCTTGTTAATGCTTAGTTTGCAAATTCCTGGCAGAGGGAAAGTTTTTTGGTTTTATTTTTTTAATATAAGATACAGTACAGTCTTAATAGTAAGCCTGGGGATTCAGGTGGAGGTGGGGTGGAAGTTATGCAATAATCTAGTGTAGAAAAGAGAAACAGGGTGAGGTCTTTGCTCAGAGTACAGCAACCAAGCTGCATATTTTGCAGAGCACTCACTTTTCTTCAATTTAAATTTCCTCTTTATTTCAATTCACCTCCTTCAAAAATACTTTTGATTAAAGCACCAGTTGGAGAGAGAGAAGGCGAGGAGATAAGCATCTGTAAGAGAAATACAATGCTTATTTCAGGAGAGTGTAGAATCAAGTTAAGGAGCAAGGACAGGATAAATTTGTCTTTACCTTCTCCAGCATCCACTGTGAGGTTTACAATGTGCTTTCCTGTATATTTCTTTGTTGGTTCCCCCCATGACCTGTTCTAACAGGTAAGGCAGTCATTCAAATTCCATAGTTTCCACATAGATGAGGAAATTGAGCTCAGTGAATAAAGTGATTTATCCAAAGCCCCCCCCCAAGGATCCTGGAAGGACAAAGATTCACACCTAACTGTTCCATGTCCTTACATCTCTTGAGGTTTTAAAGTTTAATGATCTCAGTTACAGAGAGGCTAGGAAACAAAGTAACCAGAACAGAGCACTAGAATACATAGCTACAGAACCCAAAGTCAGAGTATCTAATCCCACCACCTACAAAGGTCTTCACCATAATTATCTTCACTATTAGGTAATTTTCATACAACAAAGTATGTAAGGTTGGGTACTTTATAAAGAAAAGACATTTATTTTGCTTTTACTTTTTGAGTTTGCAAATCCAAGATGAGGCAGCTCTGTCCATTTGACCTCTACCAGGGCCCCTTGGCTGGGTCATCACGTGGTGGAGAACTGGGAACAGAAATGTCCACATGCAGAAAAGGCCAAGCACGTGGGGTGGACTTTCTCCTTTGGAAATAACTCATCCTCACAGGAACAGACTCACTCCCTGACCAGCACAAATTCCTTCTGAGGGGGACTGAGGAGATAGCTTGGCAGTCTAAGTGCCTGCCTGGCAAGTTCAAGGACTGAGGTTCAAACCCCAGGATCACATGCCATGCCAGCCCCAGAACCTAGGGCATGCCATGCTGGCCACCAAAACTGGGCATGGCAGTGTATACCTTTAATATCAGAGCTGGGGGTGAGGCTGAGATAGGAGGATCACTATGAATCTGAGCTGTGTACTGAGATCCTGTAACAAATAAATAAATATACTTTAAAAAAATTCCTTCTGAGGGTGATATAGCTAAGCCTCACCTCTTCAAGATTCTACCACACCTCATTATTGCCACAGCTAAGGACTAAGCTTCCAGCACATGAACCTTAGGGAGACGGACCCAAACCACAGCACCCTCCTGTGCGCATCACCATTTTATTTCAGGAATATTGGCAAAGTTAGAACTTTGGTGTTCTCCAACAGGGGTCAGAATTCCAGATCTTCCCCATCAGGGTGTACACACCCTGGTCTATGTAACAGAAAACTACTGCCTGCACCCCTGGCGATGTTTGCCCCAATTCATCATCAAATAGCTTGCAATTATCAAACTGGGTTCCCTTGAGTTGACCTTTAGCAGGGGTATGGCTATATTTAGAGAAGACCAGCCCTGTGTAATTGCCCCCACTTAGATGACTTAAAGGTCGATTGCAGATGCGGGAGTCTGATCCATGGGAAGGGCCGCTTCCAGGATTCCTGGATAATTATTCAATCCAGACAACAATTAGCAGATATTTTCTGCACATGAATCCATCCCTGTCGTTCAGCCCTAGAAGGGTGCCCATGAGGCTCCCTAGGCCAAAGTCACCCCTTGTGCATATCATAGCATCTCATGCACACACCTTTACATTTGCACAGATCTTTATAGCTTGCCTCAGTCACTCTCATGTCAGTGTTGTGAGACACACATTCCTAATTTATAGGTGAGGAAGCTGAGGCTCAGAGAGATTAGGTGAGCTTTCCCAGAGCCACATGATTTAACCAAGATTTAAACTCATATTTTCTTTCTCCAAATCTCCTATTCTTTCATAGCAAAATTAGTCGTTCTGAAAATATGCATTGAAAGGCTACTATGTGCCTGGCCTTGTAGCTCAATTGAGAAAGGAAAGAGAGGCCCCATCAGTGTCCCCAGGGTTCAAAATCTCGGGATTATTGGAGAGGAAACAGGAGAGACACAGGCCTTTGGGGACTCTAGAGGCAGCATTATGTCCAGTGAGTGTCCATAAACACCCAGCAAGAACTTCAGATGTCAGTAGTTAAGAGTAAATTTGAAAAGATTACAGGAGATTTTGGATAGAAATCAACCAAAGACAATGGACAAAGACTTCAGATTGAGAGAAAAGCACAAAAATGTAGTCAGCCAGTATCTTCAATTATCATATTTTAAGTAACTAAATCATGAAATGGTATGTGTCACCTGAAGCCAGTGTGGAGAGGGACTGGGGAGTAAATGTCATTCCTTAAAGCCTAGTTTTCGTGACTTTAAAGGATGCTGGAGCCCTGTGGCTTTCCAGGGGTCCTTGAAGAACAGCTTCAGTAGGAAGGGTCATTAACCTCCACTTTTCTATCACCTACAAACTCCATTTATATCAACTTTACATTTTGAGCTCCATTAAATAAAGGAGTCCATGGTTTTAAATCCTTAAAAACTACCAATTTATAGACTTACTGTCTTAGAAAAGCATGGTAGCTTAAGGAACTTATAAAGTACCATGAGTATTGACTTCACAATTTCTAAATTAGAGTACAAAATAGGAAAGGAGAGTCATCCAACTAAAAATTGCATCTCAACTGACTGGTCTAGCAAGATGAAATAATGATTCAAATGAAAATAGTGGTATTAATAATTAATATCTATTTAGAGCTTACTATATGCTAGGGACCCTCAAAAATACTTTGGGAGCATTAGTTCACCACCCTGTCGGGTGGGTAGAATGGGTACTATCCTCCCCACTTCACAGGCAAAATCACTGAGGCTTGGGTTGTCCATGAAGGTGATTCCCACAAGGCCGTGCACATGGGTGGAGTGACACAGACTTGCAAAGGTGGGTTGTGGATCTGCAGAGAAAGAGCAGCTAGTAATGGAAGACATGGAGGAGCTCTGACGAACTCCATGTCCAGCTCGGTTGGCAGGATGATGGGCTACCAAGTCAGGAGAACACTGAATGCTTCTGGATCAAGTAACTACTAGGGCCCCTTCTAATTTGGAGATGTGTGTTTAGAGTTGGAGAGTGTCTCGAACCACCCGGGAATTGATCAAACAAGGAGCTGCTTTGCGGGTAAGAGCAGCTTCATCATAATCAGCAACTGAATGTCTACTGGGGAGATATGAACACCTTATGCAGATATGAGATCTAAGTCGCTCATGTTAGGGAGAGGGAAGGAGGGAGGGAGACAGAGGAGAGGGAGAGGGAGAGGGAGAAGGGGGAGAGGGTCAGAGAGAGAAAGAGAGAGAGAGAGAGAGAGAGAGAGAGAGAGAGAGAGAAAGACTCTTAATAAACTCTTAAGATAAATTCCTCCATAAAGATATTATGTAACTCTTTAGGGAAGATATTTATCCAACATTTCAGAGGCATTCATTTATCTACAAATAACATTTATTTATTCATTTATTATATCAGTCTCCATTATTCTAGTCATTAGCATGAATCCCCAAAGACCCGCCCTGGCTATGTGCCTTCAGACAGCTGTTTACCCAGCAGTCCGCAGCATCGGCCCTGGGCTGCATTTAGGGCACATAGTAGGGAAAGAGACAGGGAGCACTGGCTATAGGTCTGCATGGTCTAATATCAAGCTATCAGCCACATGAGGCTAGGCAATTATAAATGTTAATTAACTAAGAATAAATAAAATTAACACTTAGGGACTTCCATCACACAAGCCACATTTCAAGTGTTCAACACACGGACAGAAACATGTGCCACACAAGACAATGCAGATATAGAACATCCCTATCATCACAGAAGGTACTGGTGGAAGGTGCTGGTAGGTGAAGCGGTGCCTGGAGGGGTGGGAGGTGAGCCTGGTGTCATCCGTAGCTGCTTGGTGTAGTCATGGTTGCCAATCTTTTTCAATATTCAGTAATTCCGGGATCTGAGCCATTCATACTGGCTCAGCCTAGATTATGCTGAACGAGTGGGGTAGAGTTGTTCTTAGATACATCTGGACACTGAGAGCTTCATGGAAAACAAGGTTTTACAGAGGGTTCATAGTGTATGTGTGTGGACACAGCAGATGGCACTGTGCAGTGCACCTGCTCCTCAGGGCCCGTATGGCAGTATGTGTGCACATGGACTCAGATATTCCCGCTTTGTCTCTCTCTCTCTCCCTCTCTGTCTCTGTCTCTCTCCCTCTCCTCTCCTCTTGAAAATATCTGCTCGCTTAGATGCACACACATAGGCAATTACACAAACACAGTCACGCACATTCATGCAGCGCACCCACTCAGACACACACCACTCACACACACATAATTCTATACCTAAACATATCTTACTCCTACATACACACCCACACACAGTGGTTCACACAAATGCATCTTGTGTCACCATTGGGTTGTCACACATGATTGAGTTGGCTACAGTTAAGTTCTGTGGCTCTTTGCTATTCTCATATAATACAGAAACAGATGGGCCAATTTTTCTTGCATTTCCAACATGCAAGATAAATGCCCGGGAGCTCCACAGCAGCCCTGTCCTTGGGATCCATCCATTCATTCATCGTTCAGTAAACATTGATTGAGGGCCTCCAAATTGACAGAACCACAGAGGAGGTTCAGAACAAAACCACAGAAATTCTGGCATGAGTGCCAGGCCCAACCAAGAGGGGGAAGGTATCAGTATATGAAACGCAGCCCCTAGTATGGGACCAAAAATATGAGAAGTGACCCTATCACCCCTCCATGCTGAGGAGATGAGGTCATACTTGCATCCAGATGGGGAGAGGGGATGGAATCTCCTGGCTGGACTTAATGGCATGGATTAGGGAAGTTCAGAGGTAGGGAAGCCCACCAGCCTCTGCCTAGCTTCTCCAGCCTCATGCAGGCCTAATGCCTAGCTCTCCCCATTGCCACATTATAAATCCTCTTCAAAAAAATGTCTCATTTCATTCCAAAACCCCCTTCCTAATTGTCAACTAGAGTCTAAATCTGCTTAGTCAGAGCAAAACTCTTCAGATGAATTGTCTTCACTCACTGTCTTCACTTCTTCAGCCCAGTGGATCCTGGAACCAACCCAGACAACTTCTGAATTCCCCCCTCCACTCCAAGAACTGCTTTCCCAAGTCAGCTATGACACCACCCTGCCACTTTGGACTCTGCCCTTCTGTGCCTTACCTTGGCAGACCTCTGGGCTGTACTGTCCATGGTTAGTATTTCTTCTAGTATGCCTTCCAACCCTCAAACTGCACTGCAGTGCAGGCACAGGTAGTGCTTGGTGCTAACCTGCACATTGTCTGGGGAGTCACAGCTTTCCTGGTAAGACATCAACATGATGGCTAAGGAGCCCACAGAAACACTTAGTTTGAGAGAAAACTATGTTGTCTAGCATTGTGGGGTCCAAAGCCTACATTTATTTTTATTTATTTATTTATTTTATTTATTTATTTTTGGGCAGGGTCAGGGTCTCACTACACAACTCAGACTCATAGTGATCC
>NDGN011553417.1:6084-19769 GCA_002564285.1 Tympanoctomys barrerae | reverse complement strand
TTATGGGTGTGAGTGTTGCTGGGATTATGGGTGTGAGTGCTGCTGGGATTATGGGTGTGAGTGGTATGCCCAGCCTGGGGTGGAGAGCCCGAATGCAATTTAGGGGCAACAGAATTGCTTTCTGCAGCCACTGCTGCCACTACTCTTCCCATTTGCTCTTACTGTTTTGCCGTTTTCTGCCACCATGAACTGCTGTCCTCTGCCATGTGTCACTCTGCCTTGGAGCCAGCTGAGTACGGACTGAAACCTCCAGTAACTGTGAGCTAAATAACCCTTTCCTGCCTTCATTTTGGGTGCTGGGTATTTGTCCCAGCAACGAGAGAAGAGTAACTGAGACAGTAGGTGCTTGGAAGAATTACAAAGAACCACTGTTGAGTGGAGGTCAACCTTGAAGAAAGACATTTTCTACAGAAGCCTCAATTCTAGAGATACAGCTATCTATCATAATAAATCAGAAAGTATCAACATATAAGAGAAAGTAAACTTAAGGTGACATAGAAAATGAGGAAATGCAGAAACAAAACACAACCCTAGGCCCCCAGCCCACCCAGGACAAGCACAGAGCACAAGAGATAGATGAATTTGGGACCCAAACACTGGAAATTTCTGAAATGATAGCAATAGAACTGAAAACACAGGGGGCTTGCAGGTCAGCTCAGTTGTTTAAGCACCTGCTTGGGCAAACCCATTCATGTGTAGGGGACCACAGTTCCATCCCCCAGCTCCCTATGCCTTACCAGACCCACCCTTAAAGCAGCCTGAGCCAGCCAAAAAAAAAAAAAAAAAGAAAGAAAAGGAAAATCCTTCTCAACTTTTGGGCTGGCCAAATAGCTCAGCAGATTAAAGCTACAGTTTAGGGGGATGCAGTGGCCAGGGTTCAATCCCATGCTGGCCTCACCCCTGGGGTATGCTGAGACTGCGATGGAGACTGGGCATGGTAGCACGCACCTGTGATCCCAGTGCTTGGGAGGCTGAAAACAGGAGCATCACTACAAGTCATAGCTACGTAGTGAGACCCTGTAGACTTTGTAGAGCCTTACTAAAATACCAAAAAGAAAGAAAAGAAAAGAAAAAGAAAGAAGTGAAAACACAAGTGTGAAAGGCCATAGAGAAAATCATCTTTCAGTTACAATAAGAGATGATGCTTAAATCAAAGATATTAGAGAAGATGCAGATAAAATAAATGAACTTAGAAAAATGATGGGGGACATGCCCAATCAAAGAAAGAGAATCCATGACACAGAACCCAACAGAAATCCAAACAGCTAAAACCTCCACTGAAGGTAAAAGCAAAAGATTAAATGAAGGAGAGGACAGAAGGTCAGACATTAAAGACAGAATTGCATCTAGTGTTCAAGAAAAGAAAGAGATCTTTAAAATAGCAAGAGGTCATGAAAAATCAATCCGACATCTACAGATGACATAAGGAAGAATCATGTTAGATTGATTGAGATAATGAGAAAACTGCAGACAGCACAAATGACATTTAACAAAAACAAAAAAAAATCTTCACGGAAATAATGGTAGAAAACTTCCCAAACATGGATAAAGAACCTGACATACAAATAAATGAATCACATAGAACTCCAAACAGCCATGGCTAAAATGAAACCTACAATAACCAAGAGTCTAGAAATTTATCACAAGATCATAATATTAAAGACTTAGAGAAATCAGAAAGATCACCTATAAAGGAAAGCCCATCAGAATCACAGTAGATTTCTCAACAAAACCTTCAAGTCAAGAAGAGCTTGGAGTATTTCAAGTGTTGAAAGAAAATAACTTGCAGCCCAGAGCAAAATCACAGTAGATTCTGTGGAAATTCAAAAGACTATTAATACCTACTTCAAACATTTTCACTCTCATAGTATGGAAAACACAGAAGAAAGGGACAGATTCATAGAAACATATGAATTACCAAAGCTGAAACAAGAAGATACAAAAATTCTGAATAGCTCAATATTAGTCAATAAAATTGAAAACATAATTAAAATCTTACCAAGAAAGAAAATCTGAGGTCCTGGTGGAGGCACTGCTAACTTATTCAAGAAGCTTACAGATTTGGAGTCGAGAAGATAGCCCAGTGGTCTAAGCACCTTCCTGGCAAGCACAAGGACCAGGGTTTGACCCCCAATACTGCATGCCATGCTGGCCCCATAACCATAACCACAGCATAACCAGGTATGGTGGCACATACCTATAATCCCAGTGCTGGGAAGGCTAAGACACACGGATCACTATAAGTCTGAACTGCAGCGAGACCCTGTACCAAATAAATAAAGGATTTTTTAAAAAACTAAAAAATGGGAAACTTACAGATTTAATGCTAATACTGTTCAAACTCTTAATGAAATTGAAAGGGAAGCAATTGTCCCCGACTCACTCTTGGAGGCGAGTCTTACCCTGATACTAAAACCAGAGAAAGACCCAGCTAAAAAACACAACTATAGGCTAAACTCCCTAATGAACATAGATGCAAAAATCCTCAATAAGATAATAGCAATCAGAATTCAGAAAATTATTGAAATGATTATACACTGTGATCAAGTGGGAGTCATCCCAAGGATGTAGGGATAGTGGAATATACACAAAACAATAAATGGAATATACCATACCAACAGAGCCAAAGGCAAAACTTCTACCAACTCAGTAAATGCAGAGAAAGCTTTGGACAAACTTCAACACTCATTCATGATTTAAAAAAAAAAAAAAAAACAGGAACTAAGAATAAACAGTCTATACTTCAACCTGATAAAAGCCATCTCTAACAAAAGACCACCAGCCACATCATACTAAATAGCCAAACATGGAAAGAGTTCATTCTAAAATCAGGAACAAGACAAACATATCCACTATCACCACATCTATCCAATAGAGTTCAGGAAATAGCCAGAACAATCAGATGAGAGAAAGAAATAAAAGGAATAAGGATAGGAAAAGAAAAGGTGAAATCATCATTGTTCACAGATGATATGATACTCTACATAGAAGACCCCCAGAATGCCACCAAAAGACTTCTGTATTTGATAACCAAATTCTATAGCACAGCTGGATACAAAGTCAGCACGCAGAAATCATTAGCAGTCTTGCACACAAGGGCAAACCCACTGAGAGAGAAATTAGAGAAAACACACCCTTCACAATAATGACCAAAAAAAAGAAAAAATACTTAGAAATCAGGCTATAAAAGGAAGTAAAACACCTAAACCTTGAAAATTACAGTACTGTGAAAAAGGAGATAGAAGAGAATGTCAGAAAGTGGAAAGATAACCCTTGCTCTTGGGAAGGAAGAACCAACAGAGTGAAAATGGTCATTCTTTTAAAATTGTTGTACAGATTGAATGTAATCCCAATCAAAATACCATTAGCATACCTCAAGAATTGAAGAAAATATTGCTAAAATTCATTTTGAACCACAAGAAACCTAGAATAGCAAAGGCAATTCTAGTAAAGGCAGCAAAGGTGAGGCAAAAGCAATGACAGTCTCTGACCTGAAATTATATTACAAAGCTACTGTGATAAGCATGGTACAGGCAAAAAAGCAGACCTGAGGATTGGTTAACCGATTAAAGATGCAGCACAACTACATTAAGCCACCTTATCTTTCACAAAGTGGTCAAACATGTTCACTGGAAGAAAGCAAGCTTCTTTAATAAATGGTACTGGAAAAACTGGCTCCCTACATGCCTACCTAAAAGTAGACTGAAATCCATCACTGTACACTAAACTAAAGTCAAACTGTATCAAAGGTCTAAATGTTAAAACGGACATACTGGGTCTACTAGAAGAGAAATTACTTCTGAAATCTCAAAGACCTAGGTGTAAGCAGAGACTTCATGAATAAGACCCAAACTGCATGGGTAATGCACCAAAGAATCAACAACTGTTTTCTCATCTTATTAAAAAGCTTTTTCAAGAGCCAGGGAGATAGCTCAGTAGAATAAGCACTTGAGGGCCTAAGTTCAATCCCCGGTTCTTAAAAAAAAAAAAAAAAAAAAAAAGCTTTTTCAAATAGAAAGAAAAAACCAACAGAGTGAAAAGACAACCTACAGAGTGGAAAAACAGATTTTCAACTGTCCCTCAGACCAAGGACTTATATCCAAAATATATACAGAACTGGAAAAAAAATCAGACCCCAAAATTTGAAGACTCAATCCAAAAACGGGCATCTGAGATGAGTATGCACTTCTCAGATGAAGAAATACAGATAGAAAATAAATATATGAAAAAATGTTCAATATAATTGATTATTCAATAAATGCAAATTAAAACAAACTGAGATTCCATCTCACCCCAGAAAGAATGGCTATCATTAAGAAATCAACCAATAACCAATGCTGGAGAGTCTCTGGGGAAAAAGGAACCCTTTTCCACTGTTGGTGGGAGTGTGGACTGGTGCACAACTGTGGAAATCAGTGTGGAGACTCCTCAAAAATTAGGATTATAGGTCCCATTCCACCCATCTGTTACCCTCCTGGGTATTTTCTCAGAAGAATTAAAAACATACCACAGCTATATATGTGCACCCATGTTTAAAGCAGCACAATTGTAATAGCTAAAATTTGGAAATAACCCAAATGTCTATCACCTAATAAATGGATAGGAAATTATATATATATCTCACATGATTTAAGGAGAAGAAAAGCACTTTCAGTAACACTGGACTTCAAACGGCACTGTGTAAAACAGTGAAGTTTTAGTTCCTGAGCCCCTCGACGCTGGTGTTTTGGCAGGTCTGAGGATCAGGTAAGAGCACACATCTGATGGCCTCCAGGCGAGCATGGCCTGGAACAGGGAGGAGGGCTCTGCGGAAAGCAGAAGGTGCGTCTATGTCTGAGGCGGTGACAGCGGGCAGGGATCAGTGTGCAGGCTGCGAGGTGTTCCTAGAACCCGCTCCAGGATGACCGAATCTGGGAAGCAGTTAGATGTTAACCCCACATGGAGATGGTGGGGGGGACAGTGTGGCCTTGAGCTGTTACACAGAGGTGACTAACACAGGTAGGCTACAGTTCACGTGCGCTGTGTTCTTCTCCCCGCGTGAGGTGTGGCCTTCCACCACTGAGCACACAGGTCCCGTTGCTCTCACCACGTACTGAAGCAGTTCTGGAAGCCCTTCGTTGTGCCTTTCACTGCGCTCTTGTGGCTGCCTCAATGCTCTGAATCACTCCAAAATATTTTCCTTCTGTGGGCATTCTGACTTTGGCCGTAAGTCAAAGTCAAGCGCCGTAAGTCACACAGAGCCAGAACTGGCATGTGAGGTGGATGAGGACACGCTGACGTTTTCTGAGCCAGCCCTTCCGCTGGGTGCTGCTCGGCAGCAGCAGTCTTCATATTTTTACCTCACATCGTAGAGACGCTCAGGAGAGAGGACTTCCAGGACCATTTCCAAAAGTGGCAGGAAGGACAGGATGTGTGTTTGAAGAGAAGAAGATTAAGGGCAATGCGTCTCTTACAATAAATTCTCTACAATTTAAACATCCACTGTATGTTCTGATCATCCACTGTGCTTTGACTGGCTGTATTTTGTGCTGTTTTAACTTTCATTAGAGAGATTTCAGTTTCAAAAAGCAATAATCTATTGTGGAATGAATACTATACTAGCAGCCAGAGAATTGGGTTCTGGTGTTTGATAAATTGTCACCTGAGCCTTGTGTCATGAGTCCTTGTAATAAGCCACAACCACACAGCACAACACCTCAATGCTTCTTTTTAAAAATCTCCTAAAGAAAGGATTTGATCAGGTCTTTCATACAAATGAGAAGAAGAGACACCAAGAAGTTGAATAACCTCCAATTTAGAGAAGAGGGCAAGCAGGCCCAGACAACTGTTTCCTGGAAACTGCCCTCTGGCCACGTGCAGGATGCATCTCCGTGCCTTGTGCTGCTCTTTAATCTGTGGCAGTTCCAGCCTTCACACTTTACAATTCCAATTTGTGGAAGGCAAAGGGAATCTTCAAGGAGAATATCAGCCCAGAGGGTGGAAAGGACAGTGTGGCCATGGTTCTCAGCCCAAAGAGAAAGCACAAGGAGCCACAGCAAGGTCTGTGCACAAGAAACAACTTGGATCTGACTGGGTCTTCTAGGACAGGAAGCTGTGCTAAGGTCCAAAGGCAAACAGTGATGGGAACACACAGCATCCACGTGGTATGAATTATCATCTGATAGAAGCTCCTATGTCACTGGACATTCATAATAGTGTGAATGCTTTTGTTACTGACAGTCATCCAACCTGCAAGACCAACGTATGAGGCACTCAGAAAGAATCCAATATGCAGGCAAAGGTGGAGGGAGAGTCTAGGTTTACCAGATGTACGCGGCTTGGGGAAGTTCAAGTCATGCTATAAAGAAAAAGAAGTACTAGCACCTCAGGAGGCAAGTCCAGCATTGTGGCCTGCTGATTCTCTTCTCTAAGCTTATACTCTTTTCTCAGAGAAAACCTTTTGAAGGAGAATGAGATAATGCCCCAAAAGAGAGGATGTTCTCCCACCCTGCGGAGTACTGTGAGTCCCACTAACCAATGTCCAACAGGAAAGAGGCACCCACTTAGCACCTTGGAGCCTGGCAAACCTGGGGAGCCCGGGGCCGCAGCGTCAGGAGCAGTCGTGCTCTCCCAGGAGAGCTGCCACCACAGGCCCTGGGGCAGAAGCATGTCCCCACTGGTTAACAATAGAAAACCCTACTCAGAATGGACTGAACAATTATGAAATCTCAAGACAAAATGATGAGGCGAAATGAAGGCAGGGGCCTCAAGTAAGGAATGATCTCAACCCAAAGGGACCTGCAAAGCCAAAGAAGGCCTCCTTCCTGCCTGCCCCTTGGCTCCTGCAGTGCAGAGGCAGCCTATGGTCTCAGTCTGGCTCTCCATCCAAGACAGCATCAGTTTTTCAGTGTTCCCAGGAATGGCCCAAGGTTTACTTCAAGTATCAAGTGGGAGTCCTGTCCCAGCCCCAGCTAATGCGTGGTCAAAGACTGGCAGGTACAGCTGTTTAGATGCAGTCACCTGGTCGCTCTTAAAGGGTAGGTGGCGTCAGAGTCTCTGAAGTGTTACTGGGCCCCAAACAGAAATCATCACTAGTAAGAAAGAGCATGAGAGACACGGACATGATAACCAACAAAAGGCGTTATAAATACGGTCACTGACTCATCCATAAACAATCAAGGACATTTTGCTTATGAAACATTTGATGGAGGCAGGGGACCATAACTTAACCAGGAGTCTGAAAAACAATTAATGAATTCATTTAAAGAACTGAAAAGATCTTTTCGACTAGAGTAACAAAGCCTAAACACGTCCTCTTAAAAAGGTAGCTCTGTGAATTCATTATTCTCTTCGAAGTTCTTCACATCAAATCACACGGCTAATTAATATTTATTTCCTGGGCGTGGACTACTGCGTAAGTTCCTCATGGACACCAAAGACCACGTTGTAGGAACCACAAGAGACCAAGATATTCAGCTCAGTCACACTTCTATGGTCCTCGTTGCTCATTCAGACGAGTATGTTTCCCCAGTTCCCCAAAGAAATCATAATCATCCTATTTGGTTATAATTAATAGGAGACCCCTCTGCACCCGAGTGCCTCAGCAGCACCCAGCGAGCCCAGCAGTCGTGCCTTCTGGGTCCGCCGGGCTATCCTGGGCCTTTTTCCTAAGGCTAGAAACTCCCCCCGCTACTGCTACTGCCCAGAACTTAGGCGGTGCCCACACGTCTCAGAATCTTATGCAGACTGATGTGGTCCGAAGGTGAAGGAGACTGTGCATCTGCGAGGCGCCACTTCAAAGGCGGCACTACGAATGGGTTCTGTGACACGATGACCCACGTCCGGCCCTCCTGGCAGGCTGACCTGGGCCTGCTCACCTCCCACCACCGGTGGGGGCATCCTGAGAAATCTTGTTCCCACAATCCTGACTCACACGCACCCACACACGCTTGCGATCCATAATCGTGCTGCGCTGGGAAACACCGAGCGCTGTGGTTCGCGTCGAGAGTCGGCCTGAAGCTTCCTGCTCGCGCTCGAGCTGGGGCTCCGGGAGGTGGGCGGACCCCACGGGCTTGGTAAGGATGCGTATACTAGGCCCCCTGGTGGGTTCACAGCTCCCTGTAGCGCTGAGAGGTGAGGCCGGGTTGGACGAGGTTGGCCTGGGGGTCCATTGGCCTCCAAAGGGTCCATTGGCCTCCTCGTCCCTGTCCCTGTCCCTGTCTCTCGTCCCTGTCCCTCGTCCCTCCCTCTGCTTCCTGCACTCCCGCCACGTGCTGTGCCCCCTCCGCGATGCCGCGAGCCAGCTGGCACTGGGGACTGAAGCCTGGCAAACTGTGAGTCAACATAAACCTGTCCTTGAAGGGGTGGGCATCAGGGATGTGGTCCCCATAATGAGAAAGAGACTAAGACACTGAGCAGGACGTGGAACGCGCTTGGCGCTGGGTGCAGCGGTCGCAGGTGGGCTCAGCAGAGGACGGCCTAAGGGTGAGACGCCCATCCTGCGCGGCTCGAGGTCAGAAATCGGACCCAGGAAATCGGATCCAGGGAGGAGCGCCTCCACGCCAGCCTGCCCCTGCAGGGCCTGCGCCGCGGCCCCGCGCTGGTGCAGGGCTCCCCGTCAGCCCTCTTTCTCTTCCTTGCTCTCTTGTGTTTTTCTTGTGGACCTGGCAGTACAGTTTGCAGCTGCTCGGTGATCAGAGCCCTGTTAATTCGGGCTGCACCCCAAGATTGAGGCCCCGACCAACACCGCACTCACCTTGACTGCACCGGAGAGCCTCAGTTCCCAAGTTAGAAAAATTTTAATATATGTACATACCTGTATGTTTTCTGAAAAATATGTGGCCTGAGGAAATAAAGGTTATATATAAACTCCCATATGTGAAGAAGAGCATTTCTGAATGTCATATTATTATTTCCATAACATTATAAATAAAAGTTAATTATGCTGTCCTGGAATTCCTAGTCTATTAAAATTATTGAATGCTGTAATTTGACAATGGATGTATTTTTATTCAGAGACTATTCTATTCCTGGAACCTCTTCGATTAAAATGCATAACCGTCAGGTGGCCGAGGTAGTTTCATGAATAAGACAAATAGCTCTCTCTGACCTAAGTCATCTGTTTAGTATTTGTCATATTTAAGATAATGGTAACATCTCATCTACAAATGCCCAGTGAGAAATTCTGAAGTAGTTTCCAATTGCTTTAGTCATGATGGGCTCTCTCGCTCGTGAAGAAGGCAGCTTCCTGTTGTCTCCTGAAGTAGGTGCAGGTTTAAGTGGCCCCGACAGTGCGGGCTCCGGCCATCTGCGCCTTTCATTGCTGTGTGCTCTGATGGGACCCAGGAATGACATCCTGAACTGCTCCTCCAGCCGAACAGTCATAAAGGTGCCGGGCTTTACCCTAGATCCTTCCTCTGGGGAGTGTGCCTCAGCAGGGCGCGCCCTCCTGTGCAGACCAAGCACCCACTTGCTTCCCCCGCATTGGCCTGCGGCCAGAGGACAGGTGCAAGGGGCCTGCACTTCCTGCCTGCCATGCGCAGCCCTCTCTGGCCTCCCTCCGGAAGATACTGGTGCCTTTGCTCTGAGCATGCTCTGTGCGTGGCAGGTGCTGAGGACAGCACCCACATCCTTGGCTTCCTTCCAGCCCCGAGAGACCGCTCCTCTGAAAGGCACAGGTGCCAGGGAGCTGCCAGGCATCTGGGAGGAACTTGGGTGACTGCACTCCACGCTGCCCTGCCCCTGTTCAGACCAGAGGCAGCTGGGCTGGTGCAGGAGCCCACAGGAGGAGCAGGAAGGTCGGGATTCCAGTGGCTTCCTGGCTGAGCCTGGAAAGAAGACGGCCACGTGGGCCTGGCACCGCAGCTGCCTGCACACCCTCCATCAGAACAGTCTGCTCGCCTTCAAGCACCTGCACCCCCGTGTCCTGCCACAGCACTCCTGCCCTCCCCAGCCCACACCTGCCCTTGCACCCCCGTATCCTGCCACAGCACTCCTGCCCTCCCCAGCCCACACCTGCCCTTGCATCCCCGTATCCTGCCACAGCACTCCTGCCCTCCCCAGCCCACACCTGCCCTTGCTGGAGCTTTTCCAGTAGATGTGCCTTCGACCCTGTGCTTCCTCCACCCAAACCTCATCAGGCAGATGGGTCTCAGGTGTCACGACATACAGGCTGCAGCTGCGGACAAGAGTGCTGACTGCTAAGCAAGCGCCCTCCCCCTAAGAGAAGAAATAGAAAACAAAGCCACAAATGTATGCCAGACACAGAGATGGCCTGGGGCTGGGACCTTGGCAAGCACAATGGAAAAGAGAAAATAGTTCCACAAAAGAAAAGCCAAAGAAGAACTCAAGACCCCTGGAAGGGTTGTGTTTGGGGTGCTCCATGTGAGAGGGGACTGCTCTGCCTCTCTGCATGTCTCGGGTGACAGGCATGACCAGGAAGCTGAGCCAGGCCACCTAGCCTCCAGGGCACTTCCCCAGCCCCCTCATATGTCCTGTCCTCCCGGGGTCCTTCCCAGCCCTTGTGCTCTCCCACGGAGCCTGGTCTCATAAGACACTTAGGTGTCTGCTGTGCTATTGTATTTGACCTGGTATAGCTCAGCTTATTTCTTTTTAAAAAGTAAGCTTATTGGTACCTTTTCCTTATGCATAAGGATCGCATTCACCATAAGGACTCTGCACCCACGTGTAACATATCTTGCTTCCTTTTGTCCGCACTCCCCTGCCCTCCGTTCAACAACGCCTGCCCTCCTTAGCTACAGAAGCTCTGTTTCCATCTTCCCTTTTTTCTCATCTTCCCTTCCCCTTTCTTGCCCTCCTCCCTGCCTTCTCTGGTTCCCCTTCCCCCTTGAGCCTGCACTTCCTCTTTCCCACTATCTGTCCTGCAGTTTCCTCCTTAGTAACACTCCCAATTTCTCACACAGGAGAGACAGCGTGGTACTTGCACGTCTGTGTTCAACTTATCTCACATAGGAGTGTGCCGTCCAAGTGCACCCATCAACAGAGAAATGCCTCAGGTCCTGTGAAGCCTGAGTGGCACTCCTCAGTATAAAAAACCACATATTATCTATAAATGCATCTTTTAATGGGCTTCGAAGCTGTTTCCAAGATTTGGCTACTGCTGACTGCTGCTGTAAACACAGACGTGCATATATTGTTGCAGTACGATGCTTTTGATTCTTTAGAGAAGAGGCCAAGGGGAACAGCTGGTTCAAATGAACTTGTAGTTCTAAATTTTGAGGACTCTCCACACTGATTGTCGCAGCAGTTGCACCAGTCTACGCTACCACCAGCAGTGTCTAAAGGTTTCTTTTTTACCTACTGCCACTCCAGCATTTTTTATTCACTGATTCCTTCATAATATTCTTTCTTTGTGGAGCGAGATAGAATCTTAGTGCTGTTTTAATTAGCATCTCTCAAGTGACCAGCACAGTTTGATGTATCTGCATGTATTTATTGGACATTTCTGCTTCTTCATTGGAGGTGTGTCTCTTCATTTCAGATGCTTATTTTTGGGTTGTGTCTTCAAATG
This sequence comes from Tympanoctomys barrerae, assembly GCA_002564285.1. Classification (NCBI taxonomy): domain Eukaryota; kingdom Metazoa; phylum Chordata; class Mammalia; order Rodentia; family Octodontidae; genus Tympanoctomys; species Tympanoctomys barrerae. The sequence continues at coordinate 8,260 of NDGN011553417.1, read as the reverse complement.
TGGAGTATGATTTTTGAGTTCTTTATATATCCCACATAGCAGTCCTAGGGGCCGGGGAGATGGCTCAGTGGAATAAGTGCTTGCCTGGCAAGTGCAAGGGCCTGAGTTCAGCCCCCGGTGCTACCAAAAAGAAAAACAGAGAAAGCACATAGCAGTCCTCTGTCTGAGGAACAGCTGGTAAGAACATTTTCTCTCTGAGAGATGTCTCTATGCTCTGTTGGTACTTTCTTTGGCTGTGCAAAAGCTTTGTAGTAAGATACCAGTTCTTGGCTCTTTGTACTATTTCCCACATGATCAGAGTTTCATTCATAAACTCTTTGCCTACACCTATGTCTTCAGGAGTTCTATCTATTCTGCCTTCTAGCATATTTAATGCTTTTTTAACATTCAGATTTGGGGGGGGGTTGTTTTTGTATTTTAGGGAAGGGTCTACAGTGTGTTCAGGGTCTCACCACTAGATCGGACTCATAGTGATCTGCCTGTTTACAGCCTCCCAAGAGCTGAGATTGCAGGCGTGCCCCACCATGCCCAGTCTCAAGTGCCATCTCAGCATGCCCCAGCGGTGGAGCCAACACAGCAGGCCTGGGGTTTGAACTCCCAGCCCCTGCGCCTCCTTGCAGGTGCTTTAATCCACTAAAATATTTGGAGGGCCCTAATGTTCAGATCTTTGATTCATTTTGATTTAGTTTAGTGCATGGTGATAGACATGGGTCCACTTTTAGGCTTCAACATATGGGAAGACAGTATTTCCAGCACCATTTATTAAACAGGATATCTTTCTTCCAGTGAACGTGTTTTGCTCCTTCATCAAAGATAAGGTGGCTGAGTGTGCTTGTAGTTGTACCTTCATCTGATGTGTTCCACTGATCTTCAGGTCTGCTTTTTTTTTTCTTTTTGGCCAGTACCATGCTGATTTTATTACAGTAGCCTTGTAGTATATCTGTACAACAATTTTGGAAGTATGGCCATTATCATTCTGTTGGTTTTTCCTATTAAACAGCAAGGGATATCTTTCCATTTCTGATATCCTCTTAGACCTTTTTTTTCACAGTACTGTAATTTTCAATGCGTAGATTTTTACTTCCTTTGTTAGAATGGTTTTTAAGCATTTCATTTATCGCTGCTATTGTGAAAGATGTGGTTTCCCCAATTTCTGTCTCCCTGAGTTTGTTATTTGTGGATAAGAATGCTATTGAATTTTGAGAGTTGGCTTTGCACCCAACTAAATTTGGTTATTAAATCTAGATGCCTATGGTGGAGTTTTTGGAGTCTTCTATGTAGAGTACAATACAGTCTGTAAATAAAAATAATTTAGCTTCTTATTTTACTATCTTTATTCCTTCTATTTGCTTTTTTCATCTAACTGCTTTAGCTAATGTTTCAGAACTATAGTGAATAAGAGTGGTGACAGTGGACATCCTTGTCTGTTCCTTATTGTAGAATAAAAGCTTTCTATTTTTTTGTCAATTAGTATGACCTTGGCTGGTTTTTTTTGTCATAGATAGCTTTTATCAGATTCATATAAGACCATCTATTACAATTTTCTGTAGGGTTTTATCATAAGTGGTGTCGGACTTTGTCAAACGCTCTTTCTGCATCTATTAAGATCATCATGTGATTTGTGTCCTTGCCTCTGTTGATGTGGTGTATTACATCATCATTTGTGTATGAGAACTATCTCTGCATTCCCAGGCTGATTCCCACTTGGTCACGGCATATATTACTCTTCATGACTTTCTGTGTTCTGTTTGCTAGTCACTTATTTGACAATTTTTGTATCTACATTCATCAGAAAGATTGAGCTGTAGCATCCTTCTGTGGTTGGGTCTTTCTCTGGATTTGCTGTCAAGTAATAATTGCTTCTAAGAATGACTTTGGGAGTATTGCTTTCCTTTCAATTTCATTAAAGAGTACGAGGAGTAATAGCATTAAGTCTTCTCTGACCTTTTTTGTAGAATATAGCAGTAAAAACAAGATGTGGTGGCACACACCTGTTATCCTAGCACTCAGGAGGTTGAGGCAGGAGGATTATTGTGTGTTGGAGGCCAGCCTGGGCAACATTGTGAGTTCAAAGCCAACCTGGACTACAAAACAAGGGCTTGTCTCAAAGACCAAGGAGGAGGAGGAGGAGGAGGAGGAAGAGGAGGAGGAGGAGGAGGAGGAGGAGGAGGAGGAG
>NDGN011553392.1:0-11179 GCA_002564285.1 Tympanoctomys barrerae | reverse complement strand
TCTTTCTTTCTTTCTTTCTTTCTTTCTTTCTTTCTTTCTTTCTTTCTTTTTCTTCCTTTTTTTCTTTTTTTGGTGGAACCGGGGTTTGAACTCAGGCCCTTGTGCTTGCCAGGGAAGGGGATGGATTTCATACAAGTTGCTCTACCCCACCTGGAGGAGTCACACCCTACCTCCTTTAATTACTTGATTGAAATATGTTTTTTCTCCCATACAGAACACTAAAAGTCTGGTGAAGTTACAGCAACCTATTTTTTAAGGCCTCTGCTATAGATCAGGTGAATTATGTCTCCTAAAAGTTCATTTATAGGAGGTTGAGTCTACTGTGTGGCTGGGCAGGGGGTGGCAGAAGGCAGAAGTGGAGTCTGACGGGAGCCAGTGCGTGGAAGGCACTGCACTTGCAAGGTGGTAGGATGGATCTCATGGAGCCCTGTTCAGTTTCCAAGAATGCAGTCTTGTAGAAGGAGAAGGGCTGGTCTCCAGCTCCCTCTCGGACCCTGGCATCTCTTCTATGTGCTTCTGTCCTGATGCTCCACACATTTAGGCCCTCACTAGAGGCCAAGCCAATGGGGCCACCGGTCTTGGACTTGAGCCTCCGTAATACTATTAACCAAAGAAACTTTTTGCCTTGAAAATACTCAACTTCAGATATTATTTTTTGTTTACAGAAATGAACAATGGAAAGCTGACTAATATGGACTTCTTATCTAACTGCATGTATAATGTTCTAAGACAATTCTATTTAGTTCTCTTCAGTCTTCTGCTAGAACGACTGATGACAAGAATATTTTACTTGTCCACCTTAGAGTGTGATACAATGTGGACCTGTAGCACATATTTAAAGTATTCAAATTGTTTCATAAAGAAGAATTAGTTTCTAATTCAATTTTAATAGACTTTATTTTAAAACATTTTAAATTTGCAGAAAAGAAATGAGATGATCACGAAGTGTTTCCAAATACCCATTGTCAGTTTCTCTGTTATTACTATCTACATCATGTGCTAGAGTTCACAGGCTCATAATGAACTGCAGAGAATATGCAGCAGAACTGTGTGAGGCCTAGTTAATATCAATGAACCAAGGCCCATCTCATAATGCTCTTTCCTGTTTCTGAATACCATCTGAGATGTCCCACTATGCTATGTTATCAGCTTTCATTGTACTTCCCTTGGTTGTAGCGGTTTCACAGTTTTCATATTTTTTATGACTGACAGTTTGTGAAATATTAATCAACTTTTTTGTAAGATGGCTCAGGTTTGGGATTTCTCTAGCAATCATCCCACAGTTCAACTGAATTTACGGTCTTTGCAGGAAAGACCTCAGCATGAATATGACATTTTCATTGCCCGAATCATTTATTGTTATCGATGTTCACCTTGTTGACCCGAATGAGGTGGTGCGTGCCAGGCTGCTCCCGGCCAAGCTACTCCCTCAACCTGCTTTCTATACTTTCTTCTTTGAAAAGAGTTTGATGTACACCACTTACAATTACCAAATGGGGAATTCAAATGCTCCTCTTTCTTGGAAGTGGGTTATTAGCATAACTACTTTGTAAAGTGTGAGAGGCAATTTTATGTATCATGTTAGGTGGGATATGGTGTTCATTTGTAGCTCAGCAGTAGTCTAAATGTTGCTGTAAAGCCATTTGTAGATGACATTAATGTTTACAATCAATTGATTTCAAGTAAAATGAATTATCTTCCATAATGTAGGTAAGGCTATGCAATCAGATAAATGTTCTAAGGTAGAAAACTGGTTCCCTAGAGAATATTTCTTCTTTGGATATGCACATATTTGTGTGTGTGTGTGTGTGTGTGTGTGTGTGTATACATATATATGATTTACATAAATACATGTATAAGCTTCCAAGTATATATATTCATATATGAAAATATATTTCAATATTGCATTTATGAATCAGAAAAAACTAATATTCTGAATGGGTTGCTCCTGGCTCTAGCTATGAGTCAAATCTTATTTAAATATCAATTGGTCATATTCACAGGGCCTCATACAGTTCTGCTGCATATTCTCTGCAGTTCATTATGAGCCTGTGAACTCTAGCACTCTTCTGACACTACTTTGTCTACACTGTTACAGATGCCATATATATTTATACTTTTTTTGTCATAAGGTTATGTTTTGTGTTTGCTTATCCCCGTAAAGACTCATGCAGTCACTGAGACAGCGGGCTTCTAGAGTTTGTGATTAACTCCTGATCCAATGTTAGGATTATGAGTGTGAGAGCTGCTGGGATTACGGGTGTGAGGGCTCCACCTGCCCGGTGCGGATAGACCCTGGTGCGCAGCATAAGGAAGGGAGAGGGTCTTGCTCCATGCCTCTGCGGTGCCACTGCTCCTCCATTTTTGCTGTTTTGCTGTTTTCTGCCCCTGTGAACTGATGTCTCTGCCATGTGCCACCCTGCCTTTGAGCCAGCCAAGTATGAACTGAAACCTCCGTGAAACTATGAGCTAAGTGAACCTTTCCTTCCTTAATTCTGGAAGTTGGGTGTTTTGACCCAACAATGAGAGAAACATAATCAAGACACTTCACTAAAATCCTGAATGATCAAGAAATGTCCCAAACCTGGGATTATATGTTGTCCCAGAAGAGAGTTGCAATTAGACTATCGATCTCCTTTTTAATGAGTAAAATGATAGGTGAGAAATTCAAATTGCACAATTAATACCAAATGTTTAACAATGTTTTTTTTTCCCTTTCACCACTATTCTGTTTCTCCCTTTTGTTCTTTTTTCATCCTTAAATAATCAAATGTTTTTCTTTCTTTATGTAAAATAGCAAATGTTCAGTAACACACTTATATATGGATGTTAAATAGCTTCATAAATCTTAAAATTAGCAATGATACAATCATGAATTTCAGTTTTTACATGGTCCTTCCCATTCTTAAAAGATCTTTGATATTCCACATTGTTTGTTTCTATCTCTAGTTTTTTTTCATTTTAAAAACAAAACCCATTTATTTTACAGTTTAGACTTTCCAAGTTTAAGAACTTTTTTCTGATAGAAAAATTGCCTATATTGTTATATGTTTTCTCATAACTTATGAGAACATAAACATAAAACTAAATATGGCCCAATCTTTTCATATATAATAAATAAGAACATAAATGAAAAAGAGAGAAAGAAAACTCTGCAGTTACAAAACATGAACGTATGACTTTGTTTACATGTATATTCCTCTGACAAGGAAAAATTAAATAGCTTTTCAAGTCAAGTCAGTTGTACCGTCTGGATCTCCCTATAACTGATGAATATAAGATAAGATACGTAACAGCACTTGAACAGTTACACCATAACAGCTGGCTACCCTTTAAAAAATGAAGTGTGTTTTGTAAAGCTGTAGGGTTTTCTTAAGTAGATAGAGATGCTAAACTAACAAATCTTAGTCTTTTAGAATTATCCTCACAGATTTCTGGGGTGTTTTGTTAAATTGCTCTGAAAAATTTGAAACTCTTTGACTTAAATAGTTTGCTAAGAGTTAGTGATTTGCATCATGCTCTGGAGTATATAACATTACTCTTCTGTAGGGCAGACTCTGAGATGTAAATGTTTATCAGGATGGCTTAGCCTTTGGAATGGGTACCACTGATTTCCTCTTTTTTATTTTAAAGTAGGATCTTTAATGTTTTATTTGTATATATGATATCTCCTACAGAATAATTCTTTACACCAGACTGGGATTTTTGTGATTAAAATTATGTCATTAAATGCCAACAATATATTTTTTAAATTGTATTGAGAAACAAAAGCAATGAGACAGTTTCAAAACTGATTAATAGGACACTTTCAATAATTAATGCATGGTATATTGTTGTGCTCATAGTGGTTGTTCATAGTACAAGATGCAGACCTGATATCCTGTCCAAACACTATTAGCACAAATCTTTCTTCTCATTGAACTAAGAGAAAGTAGCTGTATGTCTATCCTAGCTATTTTGTATATACAGATACAGAATGGTCCTTCATTTGTATCCCCTTTTTTGTTTAGTTTTGCCAGGGATGGACATTCCATTGCCATTTAAATATTGTAGGTGCATTAATTCAACAAAATAATCCAATATACTCCAGTAGTCCATAATAGTAGTGGGTTATGTGTAGGACTGGCAATGTCAGAAGTTGTTGACTTGAGACCTTTAAAGCTCAGCATATTAATGTAAAATGCCAACAATAGAAATGAAATGATGTTTATTAAAACAAACCAAAGATAGATATAGATTGTTTGAAAACATAGCAGACCTAGCTTTAGTGTTGCATAAACAAGAGTCCTTGTAAACATACAGTGAAGTGCTATCTGAATTCTGGAGAGGCCCTCATAGAAGGTCTATACTACTGACTTATCCTTGAAAGCTTATAAAGAATGAAATCTCTATGACTTGTGTAGCAAATCTAACATTTCATAGATCAGTGTAAGTCTTGGTTAAGAAACTATTGATGAGATAACTTCGAGCCACAAACAGGAAGGAAAATTATTTTAAGCTCTAATGCTTTTGTTTGTATTATTTTAAATTTTGATTTAAAACATTTTGAAAGATGTCTCATTAGACAGAACATTAGGATTTTCTTATTATCCTTGAAGAATGAGCTATATCTGTTACTGCTTGAAAACATTTAAGGAGAATAGGACTATTCTTTACTAAACTAAATCATGAAAATGTTAAAGTAGTGTTAAATTATTATTTATCTTCATATAGGAAGTTGATACATGCTTTGTTAATAACACGAGAACTTTCAAGAGATTACCAAACATAATTAATGCAAAGTGCCAATAATTCTGTGTTTAATTTGACTCACACCTATGTAAATTGCTGCACTGAGTCATTTGGTATGTTTATATAACCTGCATAATTCCTATTGAAATTTTTTTCTGTCATTTGTTAAACTTGATGTTTCAAAGTGATTAGACTATTTCTTTTATTTTCTTTTTTCCTTCTTTATTTTTTTGCAGTACCAGGGACCAAACTCAGGACCCTGCGCTTGCCAGGCAGGAGCTTATTCTACTGAGCTATCTTCCCAGCCCCTGGGCTTAGTATTTCAAGGAAACTAGTAAAGCATTTATTTTACAAGGATGAACAGTATTTATTTACCTATTTAGCAGTTCTAGTACCTGCATTTATTAGTCATTTGAAGGAAAATTAATGCATATAAGACAAAAATGTTGAAAATTCAGAATTTAAATGTTCATGAGCAGGTATAGGGCAAGGTTTTGATTTATGAAAAAATAAAATTCCATAACAAAACAAGCGAATAAAAGTTAATACATCTTGTATCATTATATTCAATGCCTTAAGCATGTTACCGTGCTCAGTCTCTTTTTCTTCTCAGTTTAGTTCATTATATTAGAAAAAAATTCCCTTCTACTAATTGGGCTTAAAAATGCTGTATCTTCTTGATAGCCTGGGCTGCTAAGGGGCTCTCTACTCCTGATTTCTCTTTCATGACCTTCGTGTGGAGTTGTGAGACTTGGCTGTGCAGGTGTTGTACATGTCATGATTCCTTCCCTTATTCTTTCTTAGCTAAATAAACTTAATTAGCAAGATGCTTGCAGTAACTTGCTGGATTAAACCATTGTTTCTGGTTTCTTTCTAAGGTTTCTTTTTCTGGTGAAGCAGAGTATAAGTTACACCTGTTAATCTTTTGAGAGGAGCAGAGGGAAACTAATTAGAAATAAACTCACTTATGTTGTACAAGGAAGGAGTGTCTCCATGTAGTGTATGTTGCAAAAGGGAAAAATAGGAAGGCTGGTGAACAGTAGGGCTGACACCTAGAAGGTGCTAGAAATCTAAGTAAAGAGCATCAGGCCTCTACCTCAACACAGAGAGTGCAGTGCTTTCCTCTCCATGTAACTCTTTAACTTCCCGCCCCTATTCCTACTACTATTTGTTGTTGTTGTTGTTTAATGTATTTAGTGAGACTATAGGTTCTCACTACACAGATCAGACTCAGACTGATCCTTCCTTTTTTCAGCCTCTCAAACTCTGGGATTATAGGCACATGCCACCATGCCCAGTCTCAGTCACTGTCTCAGAGCTCCCTTGGGATGGGGCTGGCATGGCACACACTGGGGATTGAATCCTGGTGCCTGCCTCTACCCAAGCAGGTGCTTTAATCCGCTGAGCTATCTGGGCAGCCTTTCCCATAATCTTTGACCAAAATTCCGTGTTCTGAGAAAAATATATCATTAAGGACTACAACTTAGAAAATCAAGATGTCATAGAAATCAAGCTGACTGTGAATTGTGAGAATAAGTATGTGAAATGGAAACACGTCCAGATAGCAAAACCTGCTGTCTTCATGTCCATTTGATCTTAAAACTCATTTGACTAGACAAAATTTTCCTCTCTCAATCTCTTATCCAGACAGAAAGTTGTTGTGTTATAAATGTCTAAAAATAGTTACTGAAAAAAATATGATTCTGATATCTGAAGGTCCACAAATGAGCCTATTTCTATGGAATTTTCTTCCAACCATGTGCACTGTTTATCAGTTTGTACCATGCCTATACATAGGACTTCTGATCTGCTGTAGACCGTAGTTCATTCTCAAAGAAGTATAGATCAAGTTCTTCAGATATTTGGTAAAGTGTATGACAAAGACAAAACATCAAAATGACAAATAATTGAAGAATGTCTAAGAAAATAGGTATGATGAAAGGAGTGGAAATAATTACTTTTGAAAAGCTACAATTGACACTAAGAATACAAGACATATCCATGGAGCAAGAGCAAGATGGTAAAATACAAAACTTAATGGATAAAAATGACTTTGAATATTGATAATAACACAGGACAAAAATCAGTTGAAGTATAGGAAAAACAAAATTTCTGAATTCTACTGGAATTGTATGTATCTATTTGATATAGTACAAGAGAGATGAATAGAAAGATAAAGCTAATACATCAGAAAGATACAAAATTTTATTTTGTCCTCATTTCAGAAAGATCCCAAACACTATTCTCTTGAAAATGAAAATAAGACACAGAAAGAAATCTATGAGAGAGAAATTTAGAATGAGACAGGGATTAGGTACAGGAAACAAAGAGTAGTTTTAGATTAAAATCTCTGCAGTTTGCCAAGAGAAGTACATATTCGAGTTTGGAGCAGGATAACTCTAGAAGGAATGATACAGATTGAGAGTGTGGAAAAACAACTGATAATTTATTTGAGTCACTTTGTAGAAAATTGCCCCCAATATTAAGAGCTCTAAGTGGATTTGGAAAAGTCAATGATAGATTACAAACAACACTTGAGTCAGTAAAATAAAGTGAGAAGTATGCACTACATAGAAACTGAGAAAGCTTAAGAAATGTAAATATTGTTTAAAATATAAGGCCCAGCAAGATAGCTCAGCAGACTAAGAGCTTGCTTAGGCAAGAGCAGGGACCACATGCTGTACCAGCCCTGCCCCCGGGTGCACTGCGCTGGCCACTAAGTCAGGGGATGGCAGTGACACCTGTAATACCAGAGCTGGGGAGGCTGAAAACAGGAGGATTACTTGGAGTTTGAGCTGCATAGTGAGACCCTGTACCAAATATATATTTTTAAAAAGTATAAAAATATACCACATTTTTCCATAGAAACTGGATATAATTTTTATTTAAAAAAATGCATGCAGTTATAAAGTAAATATCCAACCATATGAACTGATGTATAAACAGCATGTGTAAACACACACACACACACACACACACACAAACACATACACATTCCTATTTAAACTTGTCTCATTATTTCATCTCTTTGCGTAAAAAGAAGCATACTTACCTCATTCAGGAGATTTTTGATGTTGTAATTATTACCTGAAGGAACACAGAATGAATCCCCAGTAGTTATTATATAAGGTGTTGCATGCAAAGTATACATAAAATCACCAACATTAACAGAAAAAAGCAATATATATTCACCAACATGTGGGAAAAGTCAACAAAACAGATAATAGGAAAAGGATCTGTCTCAGTAACATTGGAAGAAAAAGTACATTAGTGGTAAGTTGTGATATACCCATAGGACAACCTTTTTAGCCAATTCAAGTAAAGGACCCAGAAAGAAGAGAGATTATTCTCTTGGATCTTATCATTCCATGAGATGCATACCAAGTTTTGTTGGGCACAGAGAGTTTAAAGTATATAAAATATTGGATACACATTCTTTTTCTTCTTGAAAGTTGATATTAACATCCAACCTGAAGAAAAGGGAAACATATACTACTTTTATAAACCTAATCAGGAAATACCACTGGGGTGGAATACCTGTGGTCAACATGTCAGGAATCAGAACCTTAATCTAAAGTTATCTATAGGAAGTAGAACTTGAGAAATATCTTATGAATTCTCTTTCTTTAAAGGATTCCTAATGCATAGCATTTGTGTGAGCATCGAAAGGTGGAAGAGAATGGAATTTCATTATAAGGTGGCGATTGAAGATAGACATTTGACACACATGAGATTTCAGGAAGCCTCCAGGTGAGGGTTTTCAGAAACATTCTCATGGGGCTAAAAAAGAGTTTTCTTGGGTAGGAAATATGTAGACATTTTCAAGATTTCCAGTTATATATGCATTTTAAATTTTAAGATCATTATTGAATATTTTTCAGATGTTTCTGCTCTAGTCTTTCATATATATATTATATATAATATAATAATATATAATATATAATATCATATATATCATCATTATATATATATAATATATACAATATGTCATTATGGTAGAACCCTCAGGGATGTGATTTGTATCTTTATAAAGGGACACTAGAGAGCTCCCTTGACATGTTTTCATGTAGGAACACAGCAAGGATAGGGATTATATAATATATATCATAATCTATATCATAATTATATATATAATTTATTTATATAAATATATTTATATATAATTATATAAATATATAAATAAATAAAATTGTATACATTATATAAATAAATAATATATTTATATATATACATAATTTATTTATTTATTTGGCACAGGTTCTTGCTACATAGCTCAGACTTGTAGTGATCCTCTTGTCTCAGCCTCTTCAGAGCTGGGATTACAGGTGTGTACCAACATGCCCGTTTTTTTGTGGCCAGCACAGTGTGGCAGGCATTGTGAGGCCAACACAGCATGTACTACCAAGGATTGAACTCGTGTCCTTGCACTTGCCAGGCAGGCATCTAGACTTCCAATTTTAGTATATGTGCTGCTGAAGCAAGCATGCGTCTAGACTTGCAAGCCATCTCCCCAACCCACCAGTCTTTCTTGTATTAAGACTGTTAAAATCATTGAAATATTTAGCCTGTGCCTCCTCTCTCCTAATTAATTTGTTTCTGCTTTACTTTTTAAAGAGAATAAGAAATATTAAAAAATAGAAATACAGAATTGTACTGTATACAATTTTTATTGGAAATACAAAGGCCAGTTTGGGAAGGAATAGCTTAAATAGTCAAATATTAATGGTACTGATTGACTGCTCATGTTCTCCTGAAATTCATGTGTTGAAATCTAATTCATAATATAATGATAGTTGGAGATATCCTTTTTCAGAAGTTGATGTCATTATGGTAGAACCCTCAGGGATGTGATCTGTATCTTTATAAAGGGACCCTAGAGAGCTCCCTTGACATGTTTTCATGTAGGAACACAGCAAGGATAGGGCCACCTGCGATCCACGAGGCAGAATGCTGCAGATACTGAATCTACCAGCATCTTGATCTCAAACTCAGTCTCAGGGTCTATTAGAAATTCTGTGGCTATAGCATACAGTTATAGCTGAGCTTATAGTACACAGTTATATCAGCCTACATGGACTATTGCACTTGAGAATGGTATAACCATCTAAATGATACAGAAATACATATACACCAGGAACAGAAACATATGGATGGATAATTTAATACAAAGTTTATTGAGACATCATGAGATCAATACACATTACCTTTGGCCTCTACAATTACAAGAAATGATCAAAGTGGTGGCTGCAAGCTTCTGGACATTAATAAGCATGGCGAGCTGCTGCTTGGGTAACTTTGGCCACTGAGATTCTGCACTTGAGCTTTCAATTTCTGAAGGACCGGCGATAAAATGCATATTTTACGATACATATCATTCTCTAGAGTCCCTCATCTGAGGGTTACACCATCTGCTGCCAAAAAAAACACCATATTGTTTGTCTTTCCAAGAAGTGTGTATATATTTTTGGTGGACTCTGTTTTTTTGTTTCTTTATTCGACAGGGTCTTGCTATGCATTTCATGCTAGCCTCGTGGTCACTTTTGTAGCCCCCAGGCTGGTCTCAAACTCACAATGATTCTCCTGTCCCAACCTCGCACGTGCTGGGATTACAGGTGTGTGCCACCATGCATGGTTCCAGGGTGACAGGTCAGGGCTTGGTGTTGAACTCAAGTCCTTGTTCTTGCCCGATAGTACTTATGCCTCTGAACTATCTTCCTAGCCACTATAACTTTTAATATTATTCTAAATATAGAGACATAGTTTGTAGAGCATAGAAATTATTTAACCAACATATATGCTATTAATGTGTTATTTCTCAGTGCCTTCACCTCTCAACCCTGGGCTAACAGGATGAGATCCAGCTGTTTTCTGGCTTGTGCTACGGGCAAATGACTCAGAAAGCCTGGTACTCTGCTTCTCAGGAGGTGTAACTCTCTGTAGAAGATACATATGGCCTGTGTCTAATTCTTCAACTCGGGAATGTCTTTTAGGCCCATGTCTCAGTCCCCTATCCCAACCACTGAGAAAAAATTTTCTGGAATATTTTTTGTATCTAATTCACTAATAAATTATCTTTGCAAATTTGCTCTTGTCCCTCATATCAATATAATTTACTCAGACAGCTCTTAATGTAAAGGAGCATAAACATATTTTCTCTTCCACTCCACAGGGAATGGTTGCATTTAAAGCACTGTTGATATCTTTTCTATTCAAACTATGTGCATGCAATTTAACTATTATAAAATTTTATTCCACTGAGCTATCTCCCTGGCCCCCTACTATTATAAAATTTTAAACGTGCACCATTATTTACTATTTTTAAAAAATGCATAATTTTGGGCCTGGATAGGAATTTCATTTTTTAAATTTAATGTAATTTTTTTTATTTTGTGGAACCAGGGATTGAACTCAGACCCTTGCACTTGACAGGGAAGTGCTTATTCTACTG